>JAXIVJ010005291.1:0-75237 GCA_036785665.1 Chirona hameri | reverse complement strand
TTGAGATCAACATTAGACACTCATTAACTGCGATGACCGAGTTCGAGTGCAACATCAAGTTCAGCTGTTCAACTGCCTTCTATTTGAGTACAGCTCTCTCTAAAGATTGAAAGTGTCTAATTATTTTAAGGAAGGGGGAAACTAATGGCGTGACAATACCAACACAATACGGAGGCTTATATTTTTTGAAGAATTGGCATAACGTCCAAACTGTAACATACACAAATACAAACCCTGATTATGTCACTTTTCCTAACTCAGCGCAAGCAAAATACAGAGTATGCAAATACCTATACCTATGCAAATTATAGGTATCAAGGTGATAGCTTTTGTCAACTAGTTCAAGAAAGACTAAATATTGCAATCCTTTGCATAAACATCTGTGATAAAGATTACTCACGCTAGGTGAGAGTTAACACAGGAAAAATGTCCCCTGAGCGAGGTAGTTTTAGTTTAAACTAGTCACCTACGCGCGTGTTAACACTATTTTGTAATTACTCAGTATTTGTGTTATTTGCTTTGATCTTCCCGGCTATATCAACGGCAAATACATATAAATTTGCGAGGTTCAAAATATTTTGTAGGACATTGAAATACAAGTAAAACGCCTTTTTGGGCGATGACCGAGCGAGCGCGCACTGATGAAGCTAAAAAAAGTTTGAAATATGAAACGGTACGGGAGCACACGTGGTTTCAACCTATAGTAATTTTATTTATTTTAGTCCTCCATAAAAATTGACAGGCCTCCATGCATGCCAATATACAAATTATTTTGTATTAAATTGTACATAATCTCCTTTAATAAACTAAAAAACATGACCTTTTCCTCGAAAATGTGAAAATCCAATGTTATCCAAATGTTATTATTATGTTGTAATATTTCGGCCACAGGCCTTTATCAAACAGTTTGACAGGCCTTTATCAAACACTGTTTGATAAAGGCCTGTGGCCGAAATATTACAACATAATAATAACATTTGGATAACATTGGATTTTCACATTTTCGAGGAAAAGGTCATGTTTTTTAGTTTATTAATTATATCAAATATGTTCCTCGCACAAGCACTAAACTCTATGAAGTACTTTGAACATAATCTCCTTTCTCGAATCCACCAAAAGGGAGTACGTCCTGAGCGACTGCATACTTTAGCGTATAAAAAAAACGAATGCTTAGATAAATCAAGCCATTTTTTATCAAGAATGATTTATGTTCATTTCGACGTCTGCGGGTTCCACCCGCGATGGTACCACCCCTATCAGAACGTAACATAACAAAACCAATTTTTTTTTGGTGGTCCTATCCAGTGGTGAAAACCCGATCTCAATCGGAGCAGTGGTTGCTTCCGAAAAGCATCTATGTGACCGGGTCTGGCGAAGTCGGGACGTGTCGGGCAGGGTCGGGCCTTGTCAAATGTAAATTTGTCTAGTAAGTTGACGAGAAACCTCACGGGCGCTTCATGCCCGCTCGGTACTAATATAAATAATGGTAGACCTACAATAGAACACTGCAAGATCCCTGCAGGAACAGCAGCCTGCTTTTCAGAATATATATAATTGATACTTGCTACTTTATTCCTGTTGCTGAGGAACGAATTAATCATGTCATGTAAACGACACCTCATTCCCACACAGTGCATTTCGTTCAAAACGTATTTAAATAGAAACGGTATCAAATGCGTTTGCTAGGTCCAGGTATAAGACACACGTTAGTTCATTTTTCGGTTGTTTCTAATTTCGACCAATCGGCAAATACATGTTGTGTTTTTAAAAATCCGAATTGAATTAGATTCATTATGTTTAGAATGTCTTCTTTTAATCCTCGCCCTACGGGAGCTTTTCACCTTCGCCCTACGGGGGGGGGGGGCTGACAGGCCACCCCTGTTAACCCACGCACTACAGGGGCTTTGCGCCGAACACCAACTGCAGGGGGGGTTGATTTCCGCCCCCCCCCCCTGAGATCTCGAAAACTACGCTATGTAGCGAGAAGGGGAAAAGGTATTTTATAGCATGATACATGTTGTATCGAAAGTATTATTTTAGATCAGGTCAAAATTGAGGTAACCAGAAGTCATCAAAGGTCAAATTTTCCATTTTTTTCCTGTTTTAGGACATCGCTCCAGAAATTCCCATATATCTCAGAAACGATGCTCGTTAGAGACAAACGGAAAAAAATCAAACGCCAGCCAGTGAAATTTGAAATCGCTAAGGTGTCCTCAGATTTGATCTCAGGTCAATATTTGAGGCTTTAGAGGTCAAAAAAGGAAAAATGATTTTTTTTTTGCAAAATCGTTTTTTTCTTCTATTAACTTTTTACTTAATAAAGATAACGGAAAAAGGTTTACGCCATTGTGTTTATCTTGTCAAGACGCTTTGAATGATGTACATGGTGACCTTGTTAAGACAACTTAAAAATTTAACTTCAGGTCAAAGTCAAGTGGTGACCTAAGTAGGGCATGCTGCATATGGGAAGACGTATTTCGACGAGACAAACACGTTGATGTCTGTTTTACTTCTCTATCTTCATTATGTCGGGAGTTATTGACAAAAAAGTGATGGTGACCAAGCATGACCTCGGGTCACTGAACAAAAACTACACTGGGATCATCAAGAATATCCTATAATAACATGATCCAGAAGTAATTGGACTAATATCATTTATATCCTTGAAATAATAGGCATTTGTATATTTCCCTATTGACTTATTATGGGGAGGTTAAGAAATTGACCTGACCTTAAGTCACCGATATCAAAATTCCGAGATAAACGAATAGTAAGTACGTATGCCCTCATGACATCCTGTAAGTTTCAATTTGATCGGTGAAAAACTCTGGTTTTGGCACAACTGCAAACGTTTTTGGAGGTAGGGTCACTTGACCTGGCGCGGTGACCTGACCTGAGATGACCCGAGGATATATTTTTTTTGCAAAGTGTGCGCAATTGATGTCCTAACAGGTGTGCCAAAATTTCGCTATCTTTGAAAAACCTGAGGGGGGCGGAAATTAACCCCCTGCAGTGCGTGGGTTACCTTCCAAACCAAGCAACTTAGAGAAATGCGGTAAGAACCAGCATGTTGCCTGTCATGAAAGGAATCTAACGGTTTGCAATTTGTAGGTTTCAGATCAATGAGTGACCTTCCAGGTCAAGTGAATGACGTCGGATTTACCACGTCCAGAACAGCGATTTTGCTCTTCAGAAAGCCACACAATTAGAAATTGATAAATGTAAATAAAAAGGCATGTTCCTAGACCAGTTTTAACTCAGAAAAACAAAAAAAAAGTAATTATTTGTTCGTATCTTGTCCAAAAATGTCAAAAAAAGTTATTATAAAAATTGACGTCATCAGTTTCTTACACTTAGGAAGCCATCACTCGGTCCATAATAGAGATATTACTTTAAAATATGGTATGAGTATGGTCCATACTCTGTTCTCTCACATGTATTACGTTTTTTTTTAAATATCTTTGAAAATTTTGATTGTGTGGGATTTTTCCAAAATAACAGTTTGTTTTTAATTTTTGGGGGTCAAAAACCCAAAATTTTGCAAATCTGAGATTGCCATTTTAAAGGCAATGCAATCTTGTATCTTTGGTGAATTGGGTTTCAATTTTCTTTCAAACTCTGTTTTCTACGATTTTCAAATATTTCTCATTTTTGTAACAACATGACGTCATCAAAACATCATGATCTCCCAAAATACTTAACCAATTTCAAATACATTTGGACAGTTACGTATAATTGTTGTAAACTCAGCTACCAAAAATTTCAGCAAGATTTACTTCATGTGTCAGAAGTTATTTAAGAAAAACATCAGTGGGGCCTGTAAGCCCCCCCCCCGTAGGGTGAGGGTTTAACCTTATTTGTAACTGGCTCCTGGCTACCCCTATTTGTAACAGGGGGGGGGGCGGATTCCGCCCCCCCCCCCCCCGGAGATCTCGAGATCTACCCGTCCGATTTTCAAAAATGAAACGGTGTTTGGTTCTCCTCAACACGATCTACATTTATAAATAATAAAAAAAAATCTAAATTTTGGATAGGGGGCAACAGGGGGGCAAAAACGACAAATTTTAGTGGTATTTTTGATTCAATATAGCTTTCATGTTTATCGACCGATTTTAACACAACTAATAGGAATCGATAGAGATTAAATCGGAAAATGATATATGACGGTGACGTTTGAAAATTCAAAAATCATAGGCGTGTGCAGGTCACTCAATATGGGGGTGAAGTAAATGCGTAATAAAACCATTTTTTGATGTTGTTTTTTGATAAATGAAATGGTATGTGATTGAGACATTGGAAAAAACAGTTATAAATCGTATTTTTTGCCATAGGCGGTACCAGGTTAGTGAAAAAGGGGGGTAAAATTGGGAAAAATATTAACCGCAGACAAGTGGCTACCCAGCACTATAAATATGTTACTGATCATAGATAGTTCCTTTTTGCATGTTGTACTTCATCATAGGCGTATCCAGGATCCAAACTAGGGTTGCGCAAGACCTTTTGATAAGTATATTATCCGCTATTATGATACTAACTAGTCAACAGTGACTATTTCACTTACAACTTCAATTAACATTGCTTACCCCCTTTTTACCCTACCTGGACTCGCCTATTATCTTATAATCGTTCGTAGAGTAGCCTGTGGTGCGTGTTTCATCCGAAAACTGCAGTATGTTATGTCATTGTACGCCCATGCCTCTTAGTTTCCTTGCAATAATATGACCCCCTTTCTTTCATTCCTGAGCGCGCCTCTGCAAAAAAAAACTTTATTCCCTTTTCTGGTCACATATGTGCATATATTATTATAAGCTAAATGTATATTGCGCCGTTATCGCTGGCATATCGTCATCACCATGCCAGTCACCCCCCTCTTCATGTTCCTGAACACGCCCCTGAAGCTCTATATGCAATAAATTATGCAAATAATGGAAGCAGAAGTTATCGTTTACATCTTGAGAGCTATAAATGCCCCTTACATTGCTATATTAGCTTCCCGCCTAGCATTGAATAGTTCCTGGAAACCCCCCTTTTTCAAGCCCCTGAAACCGCCTCTGCCATGCAATTGTGTATGATATTTCATTAACATCATCTAATTTTCACTTTTTGCAATCACGGTAAGTCGATGTAACTCCTTCATACTTGATGCAGTTAGGAAGAATCCGTGAAGATCGCATTTCCGTATTTTCGCCAAATGTCGCCTCCGAACCCACCCAAAACTGTGCCCTGGAACCGCCTTTGTTCAAGTTAAGAACTCAAAATTTTTACTCCAAATCCGGAGTTCAATTCTATGAAAAGTCTCAAAATTTCATGGGCCTGCTCCCAGCCGTTCTGGAGATATCTGCGAAAAACATGAGGGGGGGGGGCGGAATCCGCCCCCCCCCCCCTGTTACAAATAGGGTTAAAGGATGCCAATTTTGCAGTTGTGTGAAGTATCTTCCCAATATCTTGTCTTCAAAGAATTGGCAGTAAATATATCAGTCTTTATTATCAACAACTACCTTTACTTCCAGGTTGTTAATATTGGCGTTATTATTGCAACTTCAAGATTGTTAGGAAATAATTATTACCTCAAGCATCAGTTGAAGAAAGTTGCAGCGGTCCATCAGGGGTTACCTCCCTGTCAAATGCTTTCTGTCCGGTGATACCTGTGTTGGAAAACCAAACGGATCAGCCGAAAATGGAACGGAGCAGCCGCTCCCGTGTCGGTGTTCGGGGCGGGGCCTCCACCGTCCGTCTGCCGCGCCAGTTCAGGGTCGAGGTGAGACCGCTCCCCTCACAGGTATAAAGGCGGCGGACACCACTTCACCCACAGCAGACTCGACAAGCTCCCGCTCGGTAGCAGCACCCCTCTCACTGAGCAGCAGACATGGCGTTCCGTTTCTTGGTGAGTAGCTATAGGGCAATACTGTATTCTGATTTGTGATCACTTAAAGAAGAGTGCATAATATATTCGCTAGTTCAGCTTATACTTATATTGTACTTGAATGTGGTTCCAGTTCAACAACGTGATGTGTCAAACCAGCATGTTTCAAATTTCAGGGAATTTTTTAACTTCTTTTTGGGGGCTATATTTTCAAAACATTTTTCATTATTACATAAATGCATCTTCGAAAACCAAAACTAAGTTATTTATTCCAAAACAAGGTCTGTTGGAAGTGGTGAAAGATATTGCTTTGCACTGAACCAAAATGTATTTAATGCTTACCTAATAACTCACGACTTCGTCTAAGATAATTTGTCTCACATGTGTTTTGCCCATCAGTTGGCGGCGGCCGTGACCGCCCTGGTGTCCGCCTCGTCCCCTCCTGTCAGCTACCACTCGACCACGTACGCACCTCCTGCCTACGGTCCCACACACGCGCCACCCTACACCCCGGCTCCAACCTACGAGAGCTACCAGGTAAATGACAACGTCAAAATTACACTGGTACATTTTGATACAATGTAAATTTTCATTTGAGCGTCACCCAAAACAGACCTGCATCTTTTCCGCTGTTCAACTTCGCAGCATTGCATGTGTGGAAAGTGAATGGTTTATCTTTTAACAAAAGGTTATGTAGTTCTTCATTTTAATCTCTGAAGCCTCAGCGAACAAACTGAGAGAAAAGAACGTGTTTGCACTATCAATATACTTCCAGTAACCAAGTGACAGTGTTGTGCTCTTGGTGCACCTACGATTTGTTTACAATGAAGAATATACGAAACTGTTGGAATTAAATCTTGATATTCTCAAAATGTGTAAAAATGGCTTTAGCTGTTTTTTAACACTTCGATTGCGCAGCATTTAATGAGTGTTTGGGTTGCACGGCATGGTTATTATCTTAATTATTCATGTTTATCCTGAACCTGTATACGAAACAAAATAGTGTGTTCTCACGTCACCTTATCTTAAAGGCACAAAGTTGTATATTTTGCTAACGCCACTAATTTCTGTTTTGCTTCTGCACCAATACCAGCCGCAGCCTGCCTATGGCCACCAGCAGCCTGCGTACGGTCACCAGCAGTCTGCATACGGTCACCAGCAGCCTGCCTACGGCCACCAGCAGCCTGCCTACGGCCACCAGCAGCCTGCCTACGGCCACCAGCAGCCTGCCTATCCTGTCTGCCCTCACTACCCCAGCGACCCGAACTGCAGCGCCAACACCACCGACCCCTGGTGCCTCGAGGACGCCGAGTACCCTGAGTACGTAATGATTCTCTAAAGTTTAAACTTATGCCTGGTTCTTCGGACTACCTAGTTTATTACGGAAAGGCATTACAAAAGCAAAAATAAGTTATACAATGCCTTTTTCAAGATAAATATTGACAAACAAATCATCTCAAAGAGGTTTTTGTCCAAAATTATATTTTCTAAACCAATGACAACTAATGTTTCAGGTACGAGATCAAGCACGCCATCAGCTCCAACAAGCACAAGGTTCTGGAGCTGTATGCTGATGTGGCGGACCTGAACACTGAGAACTCTGTCGAGAGGTGAGGACCGAGAATCTTGCGTAACTGGGGGCTAGTGGTTATTTTATCAGGTACAATTATGCGCGAGGTTGTCGTTTTTAGCGACTTAAACAGCGAAGCTTTCAGTTCAGTTCAAACGTAACACATATTTGGAATATAAAAACGGTTCAATCAGCTGCATTTATACAAAGTCACCTTGGTGAAATGCAATAGTTTAAAATAAAAAAGTTACAACGCCTCACTTTCCTACCATTACTCCCCATACGTCAATATCTTGTCCTCCGTTTCTCAGGCTGACCAAGATTGAGGAGGAGACGTACCTCTGTCCGTCGGAGGTGGGCTACGTTCGTCCCCTGCGTGCCGTCAACACCGACGGCAAGTGGAGAGTCATCGTCAACAACATCAAGGTATCCACCGCACCATCCAACTAGGGATTCATGCGAAGCTATAATACATAAATATAGCTACGTGGAAAACTAATGTATTTTTTTAAAGAAAACTTTCAATTTTTGATTTCTTTCTACTCGTTGTTATTGACGTAACTTTATTGAAAAGGGCAAGGACATTTTTTTCTCCAAATACAAATAATTGTGACAAGGTAGCCTTCTTTGTTCTTTGCAAAGTTGAAGTACAGAGTTTACCGATAGATGTCGTTGCAGGTTGACTACGAGACGTTCACCCAGACAACCCGCATTGAGAAGTGTCTGTCTGCTGGTGAGCCTTGCCCACTGGTGCCTCAGTGCTACGAGACAAGCTGTCTCCAGAAATCCGTCTACCACCGGTCAGTATATACGGGTTGATTTGTGGGAAAGCAACTTGTCCGCCTCGTAACGTAAGGGGTGAACCCAATAGCAAATATTCAAATAAGTGCCTCCTAATTCCACAACACCCCTACTTTATTATGAGTAGTGTGTCAAATTCGTCAAGGTTTGAGCTTAGATCATGGCAAGATAGTACAAATATGATGTAACGTAACTGTACGCCTTTTGCCTTACTAACAGCTTCCTAGTGCATAACCCGTGTGACAAGAATCTCCCCTTGTGACCTGAGTGTGACCTGTGCTCTGCTCGGTACAGGTTCCTGGTGTATGACGCGTGTGACCAGTACTTCCCCTTCGCCATCGAGACATTCCAGCTGCCCGCCTCTTGCGCCTGCTCTCTGGGAGCTTACGCAATCACCCACTAGATGGCAGCAGCGACAGTTACACGGCCTGACAATGCAATACCGAACACATGTGTTAGACTCTGGTGACTATGTAGTAACTGATTTCGAGCTATGTATTTATTATCACGTGATGATATGGTGGTGATGACGCTACAGTGGTGAGCTAGCGACTTTGTGACTTCATTTTATAGAGTTCTTGGTGTGAGATTGTAATGTTCTTGATCTTGTGCTATGCGGCGCGGCGGCAGTTCTCTGAGGGGAGATTTTATCACCTGCGACCGTCCAGGCAACGTCAAGTGTACAGTGTGCTCGTTCTGATCGCATATTTAATGGAGAGAAATAATTATGATTTTGTGGGATGCTGCGATGATTTTGTTCATATTTGTGACTATGTCAATAAGAATAAATCAACATCATTATATATGTTTTTGCTACGTTATGTTCAATGTCCGCCAGCTTTAGGGAAAACAAATCAGGTGTAAAAGGGAGAATGTATATATAAATATGAAAAGCAGCACATAATACGATAGAGTATTTGGCAGTTGGGGATGATCATTGTCTTTATTGCACGCTCTGATGAAATTATATGGTAACGTTATTTGAGACAATGTTTTTTCATACAAAAGCATTGGTTTAGTTCCCTATTCAGTTTGGTGGGGAAGTAGCCTCACCAACTTTTTTAAGCATACCAACTTTCTGTTCGGTCCCACCAAATATTATCAGGATCAGAGTTATCATTATGCTCAATGTGTCTGACAAATGGTCGAAACATTGTCTAAAAAATATTGCCGTCGTTGGACTTCATCCATAGACTGGTTTGAAACAGGAAAGAACGAAGTTTTACAACTAGAATATCACGTACGGCATCTTTTTTGTCACACTTCCTAAGCACGCTCCAGAGAAGCATTAAACTTCCTAATCACGCACCAAATAGGCTTTGAACTTCCTAATCAAAAACCAAATACGCATTGCGGTACAGTCTACATATTTCCCGAGGGACAAGAAATAATATATCAGACAGCTGGAGACCGCACCGTGATGTTAGACGCATAAGAACACATGCTAGAGTGCGCCGCATGTCACACAATATTACGGTGTCGCCTTCAGACTTTCCAAGGGGCGGTAGATAGCAAACCTCTGCCCTATTTTGATTAAAATAAAACACCACAGGCAGTTAGTAGTAGCGCACACAACTGTACCACCAAACCCAGAATATAGCAGTATTGGACACAACAATAGCACCAAACGCTGGAGACTGCAGTAGCGCCCACAACACTAACACTGCCGAATATCTGAGACTGTAGTGGCGCACATAGCAGTACCACCAAGTACTTGATACTCCCGAAGGGGTCACACCACTAACACCGTCAAACCTGGGAGACTGCAGTAGTGCATATAGCAGTAGCACCACGGACTAGAAACTGCAGTAGCTCACATAAAAGTAACACCACGAAGTGGAGACTGCAGTAGTGCGCACGACATTAGCACCACGAACTAGAGATTGCAGTAGCTCACATAAAAGTAACACCACGAGGTGGATACTGCAGTAGTGCACATGACAGTAGCACTACGGACTAGAAACTGCAGTAGCTCACATAAAAGTAACACCACGAAGTGGAGACTGCAGTAGTGCACACGACAGTAGCCCCACGGACTAGAGACTGCAGTAGCTCACATTAGAGTAACACCACGAAGTGGAGACTGCTGTAGTGCTCACGACAGCAGCACCACGGACAAGAGACTGCAGTAGCTCACATAAAAGTAACACCACGAGGTGGATACTGCAGTAGTGCACATGACAGTAGCACTACGGACTAGAAACTGCAGTAGCTCACATAAAAGTAACACCACGAGGTGGATACTGCAGTAGTGCACACAACAGTAGCACTACGGACTAGAGACTGCAGTAGCTCACATAAAAGTAACACTACGAAGTGGAGACTGCAGTAGTGCTCACGACAGTAGCACCACCGAATAGAGACTGCAGTAGCTCACATTAGAGTAACACCACGAAGAACAAGGACAATGTCACCAAACAATTATCATTAGACGTACAAGTACAGTTTTGGCACAGTTGTTCAGGCATCAATCGCCCACATTATGTGCAAAAAAATACCTCGGGTCATCTCAGGTCCGATCACCAGACCAGGTCACGTGACCCCACCTTAAAAAAAATTGTAGTCGTACCGCAGTCACAGTTTTTGGATGATCAGTTTTACAATTACATGATTTCATAAGGTCATGTATATCTACAATTCGTTTATCTTGGATTTTATATATCAGCGACCTAAGGTCGGGTCAATTTCGTGACCTCCCCCATTCTTAATAAATGTGGAAATATGCAAATGCTTCCTTTTCCAAGTATACACAAGATAGCAGTCTAATTAATTCTGGATCATGTTATTATAAGCCATTCTTGATCTTGATCATTCTGGTCACCAACAGTTTAACCCGGCAGTCACTGGGGTATATTCTGTAACACGACTCACTGGGGGGGGGGGGCTTTTTTTAGCCCCCCCTGGTATCTTCAGAACCAATGATCGCAGCGGGACGCGCAAGGCGGCATTCGAAAGCGCTCAATGAGACAAGCCTAACGCAAACTTAAAAATGTCAAATTAAGGTCACATGTCAGGTCACGGTCAAGTCAAACGTCAAAATCGAGGTATTTGAGTGTATGGACAATACTTGCCATCCATGGCCTTCGATTACGCCTATAATCACCCAAAGTGATGTCAAAGGTATGATACATATCACACATGAGCTAAAGTGAGATTGTTGGAAAAGAGCAAGGTCAAGGTCAGGTCACAAAAGGTTACTACACTCAAAATATCAACGAAAGTCATGCAGCGCATGGTTTATGGATGCTTTTACGCGTATAATTCGATAGTAGAAGTCATTTTACCACCTGACTTCATTTACGTGAAGTTAGTGTCAAGTTCAGGTCAAGTTCAGGTCACTGAAGGTCAAAATTTGAAATTGATAAATCGAAATAAAAAAGGCATGTTTCTATATCAGATTTATCTAAAGAAAACAGTGCTGGAATTTATTTGTCTGTATCCGGTCAATAAAATCCAAAAAACGCAATTTCAAAATCTGACGTCATGATTTACCCATACTTTATGTCATGAAAGTAAAAAAAAAAATGATATAATTTTGAAATTTGGTGTGGTAGTTGCCCATATGTTGTTATCTGATATATATTCCGGTTTTTTCAATATCTTTCAAATATTTGATTTTGTGAGCATTTTTTCAAAAAAAAGATTTTTTTTGAAAATTTTGGGTCAAAACCCAAATGTTTCGAAATTTCGAGATAGCCTGTTTGTAGCCCTTGCAATGTTCTACCTTTTAGCGTTTTTCGATTGCATTTTGCTTCATATGCGGCATTTGTAGGGCCTGGCAAAATTTAGCCGATTTTGGTGTCAAAATCGTGTTTAGTGACGTCACTAAATTCACTATATCTCAATTAAATTCTGACGATTTTTTTTAATTTTTTCTTATAATGTGTAAAGATGATGCCCGGATAGGTACTGAAAGTTTGGCGTCGATATCTGCATTAGTTATTGAGATATGCCTAATATTCCTAAGGGGGGGCTAAAAAAAGCCCCCCCAGTGACTCGCGGGTTAACCCTATTTGTAACAAGGGGGGGCGGATTCCGCCCCCCCCCCCCCCTCATGTTTTTCGCAGATATCTCCAGAACCGCTGGGAGCAGGCCCATGCAATTTTGGGACTTTTAATAGAATTGAATACCGCATGTGGAGTCAAAATTTTGTTCAGGAGTGTTCAGGCACATGAAAAGGGGGGTGACTGGCTTGGTGATGACGATATGCCAGCGATAACGGCGCAATAGACGGTTAGCTTATAATTATATATGCACATATGAGGCCAGGAAAGGGAATAAAGTCATTTTTTGCAGAGGCGTGCACAGGAATGGAAAAAAGGGGGTCATATTATTGCAAGGAAACTAAGAGGCATGGGCGTACAATGACATAACATACTGTAGTTTTCGGATGAAACACGCACCACAGGCTACTCTACGAACGATTATAAGATAATAGGCGAGTCCAGGTAGGGTAAAAGGGGGGTAAGCAATGTTAATTGAAGTTGTAAGTGAAATAGTCACTGTTGACTAGTTAGTATCATAATAGCGGATAATATACTTATGAAAAGGTATTGAGCCGCCCCAGTTTGGATCCTGGATACGCCTATTATGAAGTACAACATGCGAAAAGGAACTATCTACGATCAGTAACATATTTATAGTGCTGGGTAGCAACTTGTCTGCGGTTAATATTTTTTCCAATTTTACCCCCCTTTTCACTAACCTGGTACCGCCTATGGCAAAAAATATGATTTTTAACTGTCTTGCCTAATGTCACAATCACATACCATTTCATTTGTTTAAAAAAACTTCAAAAAATGGTTTTATTACGCATTTACTTCACCCCCAAATTGAGTGACCTGCACACGCCTATGATTTTTGAATTTTCAAACGCCACTGTCATATATCAATTTCCAATTCAATCTCTATCGATTCGTATTATTTGTGTTAAAATCGGTTGATAAACAAGAAAGCTATGTTGGATTAAATATACCACTAAAATTTGTGGTTTTTGCCCCCCTGTTGCCCCCTATCAAAAATTTAGATTTGTTTATTATTTAGAAATGTAGATCGTGTTGAGGGTAACCACACGCCGTTTAATTTTGAAAATTGGACGGGTAGATCTCGAGATCTCCGGGGGGGGGGGGGGTGCGGAATCCGCCCTCCCTGTTACAAATAGGGGTAGCCAGGAGCCTGTTACAAATAGGGTTAATGACAATAACTCTTGGCCTAATCAAGATAGATGCGTGAAAACGACAGTGTTTGTCATGTCAAGGAACACTTTCCTATATGCAAGATGACCTAGTTGGGTCAACACTTGACCTTGATATGAAGCGAAATTTGTAAGTTGACCTAACCTGGTCACCACTAATATGAAACTAAGCGCCCTGACGACACAAACACGATGGCGTAATAATTATTTCCTTGTCGTTGTTAGGTAAAAAGCAATTTGTGAACAACTGTTTTGTAAAAGAAGCCTTTTTGACACTTGATGAGCTCTGGAACCAAATGATCGACCTGAGCTAAAATTTGAGGACACCTTCGTCATTTATTCTTTATTTTTATATTTTTCAAGAGCATGCTATTGCTTTTCATCGTTTGTTCCTAGCTATCATAGTTCCTGTGATATAGGGCGATTTCTGGAGCGAAGTCCTAAAACGGAAAGATATCACCTTTGATGACCTCTGGTAACCTTAATATTAACTTGAGGGAATCAATATCCAGAGTACCTTCGAATGTGCTTCTCCAGAGCATTCTAATGCCTTTTACGCGCCTTCATAGCCCTTGTAATTGTCGAGTTTCAGGAGGTCTAAATACCCCCTCCCTCAACACAGTGAAGGTGGCGCCGAGCACCGGCACGGCGCGAGTTAACACGCGCAGTGGAGGGTGGGGGCATTTGTGTGCTCCCCCCACATGTTTTTCGTAAATATTTCAAAAACAAAGCAGAGCAGGGCGGGTTCTGTTGCGTGTCATTAACATTAACTCAATAGCAGATTGTATGACTAAAAAGAAAAATCGGTTGATAAATTTGATTGAAAAAAAGTACTTTTAGTCCAAGATGGCGGCCAGAATCTCGGTCGGCAAATCGATATCTTGAGAACCAACAGTCGGATTGGGATAATTCAAATGCCATTTGGTAGACAATGTCAATATTCATCCCCCGAAACACATTGGACACATTGCTGGTGACCTGTAACGTCACAGAGACCAAATTCTATTTTTTAACATTTGGCCAGATTTGACATTGGTAACCTCGTTTGACCTTGAAGATATTGACCGAAGGTCAAGAACATTTTACAAAATGTCGATAAACATAGCACCTACCATCCTGTAAGTTTCATCATTCTAACACTTTAACTTTTGGAGATCTTAGGGGGGAACTAATGTACCCCCCACCTCTCCACTGTTTGTTAGTGGAAAACCCCTCTCCACTGCGAGTGTTAAGAACTGTTCCCCTACTCCATGGAAAGACAAGCGAGCGCAATGCACTTGCTCGTAATTATAGGACATAATAAGAATCTGTAGAGACCATCGCAAGGCACAGACACCGTGAAAGTACGGTGGGCACCGGAGAACTACTCTACTACACACTCACGGCGGGTCTAAACACCCACTCCCCCGGCACGGCGAAGGTGGCGCCGAGCACCGGCAGGGCGCGGATTAAGCACTGTTCCCCTACTCCATGGAAAGACGAGCGAGTGCAAAGCATTTGCTCGTAATTATAGGACATAATAAGAATCTGTAGAGACCATCGTACGGCACAGACACCGTGAAAGTACGGCGGGCACCGCAGCACTGCTCTTCTACACACTCACGGCGGGCACCGCACCACCCCTCTTCTTTCACTGGCACAAGGTCGGCACCTCCGACCGTCAGACGCCAGGTGGACAGTGCGCATGCGCCAACAGCAGAGGCCGTGTATATAAGGTGAGCGTCGGCGGCAGAAGTCAGAGTCAAACAGTCTCAGCACCTCTCCTCACCTCCCTCTTCTGACGTCATGGCGATGAAACTGGTAAGAACTCGGATTTTCGTTTTAAATATTTGTTTTTGTAACTTCGCTGATGTCACAAATGTTGTTTATATTAAAACGACATTAATTGCAAAAATCAGTTATTTTTTATTCATTGTCGTATAAATCCACTGAATGTCATGCAAATGAAAAAGATACATGAAATAATCTGTCAATGAAAAGACAGGTGCCATATTTCACGCTTCTTCAAGCGACAATTTTGTTTCGTCCGTGCACGTGCTGTTGTGACTCTGTTGTGTGCTCTGTTGTCATCAGATCAGTATGTTGGCCTGTGTGGCTGTGGCCACGGCCAGCCATCCGCCCCCCCTATGGACATCCGGCTCCGCAATATGTGAGTACCATATAGTATATTATACCATATAATATATAGTATCCATATATCCATCATCAGGTGTAGTTTTTAAAATTAGGTAAGTTGTACCTAACTAAGTGTGTGTTTTTTTTGCGGCTGTACGATTTATTCTATAGCTCATCCTAATAGATGTATTATAGCTTATACCCATTCCACATTTCCAGACACATTGGCAAGTAGTGGAATTCTGAAAAAGGAAGGCGATTACTTTGTGTAGATATTTTAGACCTAAAGGTAACGAGCTTTCACTCCTAAGGTTTGACAATTACAGGAAGTACGTTTATATCGTAAACTAGATTTTATGAAAACTCTTTACCACTTTTGGGCTTCACGAGGGGAAAAAACTGTGACTAAATTGTTTGGATAATATATGCTAATGTTGTTCGTGTTCGTCTTTATTAGGGCGGTTACCAGCAGCACTACTGCGACCCGACAGCGGTGCCGGCCTGCGCCGCCAACTCGACGCTCACCTATTGCCTCGAGGACGCCGAGTACCCGGCCTATGAGATCAAGGGGGCCATCTCGCAGGACCACCTGTTCGCCAAGAAGTACGCCGACATCGGCACCCAGTCGGCCGACGAGCTGGTTGACGGCCTGACCGCCGAGCAGGAGGCTGCGTTCGACTACGCCTACTACACGGGCTCGTCCAAGGGCGACAGTCCGTACGACGTGACGCACTGGGCCGGCCCGGCCGGCTACATCTGCCCCAGCGACGTGGCCTACGCGCAGCCGCGCCGCGCCCAGAACGTGGCCGGCGAGTGGCGTGTCATCGTCAACGACGTGCACTACTACACGCAGACGGCGCGTCTCGAGACGTGCCTGCACCCGGACGCCGCGTGCCGCGCGCTGGCGCCCTGCTACCAGAGCAAGTGCACCCAGAAGTTCATCTACCACCGCATGCTCTCGTTCGACCCTTGCGACGCGTACAAGGGCCTCTTCATCGACATCTACCGGCTGCCGTCCGCCTGTAGCTGCCACGTTCCCACCCTCTGATTGGCTCACGCCACCAGTGACGTCACTGAACCAAAGCTAGACACCACGGCGAGCGAGCACACCGGCCTGTGCAGCGCCCGGGCCGGCTGAAAACTACTCCCCCCAGAGACTGCCGCCGCGCCGCCCGCCGAGACATCGAGGCTGCTGTGTTGTTGTGTGCGTGTGTGTTGGCTCTCCGGCTGAGTGTCGCAACTCTGTCTCTCCCTGTCCTCTCCTTTGCTGAGAAAACAAAAACACAATACAAACAGCAAAACAGATGACGGCATTGTTTTCATGGGAAACAGGGTATAGCAGGAAGCACTTGAGGACGAAGTCGTTTCCATGATTGGGAAAGCATTTCGAATATATTTAATACCTTCTTACCTGAAATGCGTACAGTTTTCAGGATGCACTCTGTTGGCAGCACCATGCAAAATATTATAGAAGTCACATGTCAAATGCAGGATATTTGAAAGCTACATTTCTTCATTTTATCAAACTCAGAGAAAAATAGGAATTCCCATTATGTTTTTAACCCTATTTGTAACAGGCTCCTGGCTACCCCTATTTGTAATAGGGGGGGGCGGATTCCGCCCCCGGAGATCTCGAGATCTACCCGTACGATTTTCAAAAATGAAACGGTGTTTGCTTCCCCTCAACACGATCTACATTGCTATATAATAAAACAAATCTAAATTTTGGATAAGGGGGCAACAGGGGGCAAAAACTACAAATTTTAGTGGTATTTTTGATCCAACATAGCTTTCATGTTTATCGACCGATTTTAACACAACTAATAGGAATCGATAGAGATTGAATTGTAAATTGATATATCATGGTGATGTTTGCAAATTCAAAAATCATAGGCGTGTGCAGGTCACTCAATATGGGGGTGAAGTAAATGCGTAACAAAACTATTTTTTGATGTTTTTTTAATAAATGAAATGGTATGTGATTGTGACATAAGAAAAAACTGTTATAAATCATATTTTTTGCCATAGGCGGTACCAGGTTAGTAAAAAAGGAGGTCAAATTGGGAAAAAATATTAACCGCAGACAAGTTGCTACCCAGCACTATAAATATGTTACTGATCGTAGATAGTTCCTTTTTGCATGTTGTACTTCATCATAGGCGTATCCAGGATCCACACTGGGGCGGCACAAGACCTTTTGATAAGTATATTATCCGCTATTATGATACTAACTAGTCAACAGTGACTATTTCACTACAACTTCAAGTAATATTGCTTACCCCCCTTTTTACCCTACCTGGACTCGCCTATTATCTTATAATCGTTCGTAGAGTAGCATGTGGTGCGTGTTTCATCCGAAAACTGCAGTATGTTATGTCATTGTACGCCCATGCCTCTTAGTTTCCTTGCAATAATATGACCCCCTTTCTTCCATTTCTGAGCGCGCCTCTGCCAAAAATGACTTTATTCCCTTTTCTGGCCTCATATGTGCATATATCATTATAAGCTAAACGTCTATTGCGCCGTTATCGCTGGCATATAGTCATCACAATGCCTGTCACCCCCCTTTTCATGTGCCTGAACACGCCCCTGACACTCTATATGTAATAAATTATGCAAATAATGGAAGCCGAAGCTATCTTTTACATCTTGATAGCTATAAATGTCCCTTACATTGCTCTATTGGCGTCCCGCCAAGCATTTAATTCTTCCTGGAACCCCCCCCCCCCCCCCCTTTCAAAGCCCCTGAAACCGCCTCTGCCATGCAATTTGTATGATATTTAATTAACATCAACTAATTTGCACTTGTTGCAATCACCGTAAACCGATGTAACGCTTTCATACTTGAGGCAGTTAGGAAGAAACCCGTGAAGGTCGCATTTCCGTATTATCACCAAATGTCGCCTCCGAACCCACCCAAAACTGTGGCCTGGAACCGCCTCTGTTCAGGTTAAGAACTTTAAATTTTGACTCCAAATGCGATATTCAATTCTATGAAAAGTCCAAAAATTGCATGGGCCTGCTCCCAGCCGTTCCGGAGATATCTGCGAAAAACATGAGGGAAGGGGGGCGGAATCCGGCCCCCCCCATGTTACAAATAGGGTTAACCCGCGCACTGCAGGGCCTTTGCGCCGAACAAGAACTGCAGGGGGTTGATTTCCGGCCCCCCCCGTGATATCTCGAAAACTACGCAACGTAATGAGAGCGGAGAAAAAAAATTGATAGCTTGATACCTGTTCTATCGAAAGCATTTATGTGTTCTTTTTGTTGAGGTCAAAATTGTCGTCACCAAAGGTCATCGAAGGTCACATATTCCAGTTTTGTCCTGTTTTAGGACATCGCTCCAGCAATACCCATATATCTCAGAAACGATGCTAGTTAGAAACAAACAGAAAAAAAAACAAACGCCAGCCACTCAAATTTGAACTCAGATCATTATTTGAGGCTCAAGAGGTCAAAAAGGAAAATAAATCCGTTTTTTGCTAATATTTTTTTGCTATTAACTTTTTACTTAATACAAATAACAGAACACTGTTAACGCCATTGTGTTTATCTTGTCAAGGCGCTTTGAATGATTAACATGGTGACCTTATTAAATCAACTTAAAAATTTGACCTCAGGTCAAGGTCAATTGGTGACCCAAGTAGAGCATGTTGCATATGGGAAGGCGTATCTCGACGAGACAAACACATTGATGTTTTTTTTTTCTCTATCTTCATTATGTCGGGAGTTATTGACAAAAAGGTGATGGTGACCTCGCATGACCTCAAATGACCCAATAGGAGTCACTGAACAAAAATTACACTTGCATCATCAAGAATATCTTATAATAACATGATCCAGAAGTATTTGGACTAATATCATGCATATCCTTGAAATAGGAAGCATTTGTATATTTCCCCATTGACTTAGTATGGGAGGTTACGAAATTGACCTGACCCTAGTTCACCGATATCTAAATTCCGAGATAAACGAATTGTAAGTACTTATGCCCTCATGACATCCTGTAAGTTTCAAACTGATGGGTGAAAAACTCTGGCTTTGGCACAACTGCAAACATTTTTGGAGGTGGGGTCACTTGACCTGGTCTGGTGACCTGACCTGAAATGACCCGAGATTATTTTTTTCTTCAAAGTGTGTGCAATTGATGTCCTAACAGGTGTGTCAAAACTCGGCGGCGCTGTGCTCCGCCGTTTTTTCGTTATCTTTGAAAAACCTGAGGGGGGCGGAAATCAACCCCCCTGCAGCGCGCGGGTTAAAAACTGGATGCTATGACTGAGCATCGTAATAATATAAAGAGAGATTATAATTAGCATGATCCTCATCGATATTTCAAGAAGATAAAACAAAGTTAAGGAGTTTATGATATTTCGTTCACGGAACTTCATCAGATACAGTAATAATACAATCCGCCACGGAAAAACAGCTGTTTTTCCGTGGGGCATTTTGTTATTACTGTATCTGATGAAGTTCTGTGAACGAAATATCATATAATTCTTAACTTTGTATTCTCTTTTTGAAATATCGCTGAGCATCAGGGTAATTATAATCTCTCTTTATATAATTCCCCTCATCACCGACTGTATATGTCGTCAGTACCAAAATTCTTAACCCTCGCTGACTGACATCCCCTAAGTTTTTCTTGAATCACTTTTTACACATTGATGGCATCTCTTTGAAATTTTCAGTAGTTTCTTTTACAGCAATTATACGTATGTTGTAAGATTTTTTTCTTCTAAATTAGTTGAGTAGTTATGGAGATAAATATGTTTTGATGGCATGTTGACATGTTGACATGTCATGACATGTCATGTTGGTAAAAAAACGAGAAATATTGGAAAATTCGTAAAAAACAGAGTTTTGAAGCAAATTGCAAACGCAAAGCAGAAAAGCTACAAAATGGCATCAAATAGCAATCTGGGATTTTCAAAAATGTGTTATTTTTTTAACCCTAAAATGGTAAAAAACTTCTTTAAAAAAAGATCATCACAAAATCAAAATTGTCAAAGCTGTTAAAAAAAGAAAACAATCATTTTTAAAAGCAAATTCTTGATTTTTGACTGAGTGATCGCTCCTTAACCCTATTTGTAACAGGCTCCTGGCTACCCCTATTTGTAACAGGGGGGGATTCCGCCCCCCCCCCCGGAGATCTCGAGATCTACCCGTTTTTCAAAAATGAAATGGCGTTTGGATCCCCTCAACACGATCTACATTTCTAAATAATAAAAAATCTAAATTTTTGATAGGGGGGCAACAGGGGGCAAAAACCACAAATTTTAGTGGTATTTTTGACAAGCTACGAGCAAATCATTGACTATAATGTATTTCTGATCCAAACAGTTCAGGGAATTTTTATTTGTATTAACATTTACCAATTTCTAATTTAGAGGTTTTCTGACAGACAAGATCGCTGTTCTGGACGTGGTCGATCCGAAGTCGGATTCGCCACCTCCCCTGGAGATCTGGAGATCCACCTGGCCGATTTGCAAAAATCAAACTGTTTTTTATTCCCCTCAACACTATCTACATTTCTTAAAAAAATACAATAAAATTATCAATCTTCGATAGGGGAGGCAGCAACTGGGTGAGAACAAAAATTAGAGGTATAATTGATCCACCACAGCTGCCATGTTTATTAACCGATTTCAACGTAACTGATGAGAATCGATAGATATTAAATTAGGAATTGATATAAGACGGTGAATTTTTAAATTACAAAAATCATAGGCGTTTGCAAACCACTAAATATCGGGGTAAAATAAATTCCATTAAACCCGTCTTTTGTGTGTTTTGTTTTTAATAAATGAAATGGTGCGTATACAAACATAATGATAATCGAAGACAAGGCTCCCCTCCCCTTTCCCTCCTGAGCACGTCACTGAACAAATGTAAAACTATTATTTACTTTTCCCTGCATACACATGAAATTATAAGCAGCCAAAAATCTGCTTTGTATCCGCTCATGGCAAAATGTGGCATATTTGTGATTACCCAAAATATAGGTCAAACTGCAGGGAATCGAATGCCGCTTTTCCTGAGTGAATCATTCCGGCGTTTTTTTCCGAGATACGACGGGAGGTGGAGAATAGACACCCCCCCCCCCCCCTCCGACAGTTGTGTATCTTGTTTAGCCCGGCAGTAATAGGATTATCTCAGTACTGAGAAGTAATGGGATGACGCTTCAGTTACTGAAGCACCAATCACTGGACCGAAGATGACCTAAAAGTGGCTATGGGACTGGCATCGGCCCACCAAAACCGGCTATACAATGCCGGTCAACGGACTGAGATAACACATTGAGATCAACATTAGAAACTCATTAACTGCGATGACCGAGTTCAAGTGCAACACGAAGTTCAGCTGTTCAACTGCGATATATTTGTGTACAGCTCTGTCTAAATATGGAATGTTTCTAAAAAAATTATCCCGCGTGTTACTGGGGGGAGGGGTCTATTTTTTTTGCCCGCATCCCCCCCCCCTACCGTTATTTTGCAATAACTCCTAAACGAACACGGGTATCGTCACCAAACTTGCAGTACCTTCTCTCACATCTATTCTACACATGTTGGCAAAAGGAAAAATAAGTTGTATTAACCCGGCAGTCATTGGGGTATATTCTGTAACACGACTCACTGGGGGGGGGGCTTTTTTTAGCCCCCCCTGGTATCTTCAGAACCAATGATTGCAGCGGGACGCGCAAGGCGGCATTCGAAAGCGCTCAATGAGAGAAGCCTAACGCAAACTTTAAAAAAATCAAATTAAGGTCACATGTCAGGTCACGGTAAAGTCAAACGTCAAAATCGAGGTATTTGAGTTTATGGACAATACTTGCCATCCATTGCCTTCGATTACGCCTATAATCACCTACAGTGATGTCAAATGTATGATACATATCCCACATGAGCTACAGTGAGATTGTTGGAAAAGTGCAAGGTCAAGGTCAGGTCACAAAAGGTTACTACACACAAAATATCTACGAAAATCATGCAGCACATGGTTTATGGATGCTTTTACGCGTATAATTCGATAGTAGAAGTCATTTTACCACCTGACTTCATTTACGTGAAGTTAGTGTCAAGTTCAGGTCAAGTTCAGGTCACTGAAGGTCAAAATTTGAAATTGATAAATCGAAATAAAAAAGGCATGTTTCTATATCAGATTTATCTAAAGAAAACAGTGCTGGCATTTATTTGTCTGTATCCGGTCAATAAAATCCAAAAAACGTAATTTCAAAATCTGACGTCATGATCTACCCATACTTTATATGTCATAAAAGTAAAAGAAGATGATATAATTTTGAAATTTGGTATGGTAGTTGCCCATATGTTGCTATCTGATATATATTCCGGTTTTTTCAATATCTTTGAAAAATTTGATTTTGTGAGCATTCTTTCAAAAAAGTTTTTTTTGGGGGGGTCAAAACCCAAATGTTTCGAAATTTCGGGATAGCCGGTTTGTAGCCCTTGCAATGTTCTACCTTTTAGCGTTTTCGATTGCATTTTGCTTCTTATGCGGCATTTGTAGGACCTGGCAAAATTTAGCCGATTTTGGTGTCAAAATCGTGTTTAGTGACGTCACTAAATTCACTATATCTAAAAAAAATCTGACGATTTTTTTTATTTTTTCTTATAATGTGTGAAAATGTTGCTCGGATAGGTACTGAAAGTTTGGCGTTGATATCTGCATTAGTTATTGAGATATGCCTAATATTCCTAAGGGGGGCTAAAAAAAGCCCCCCCCCCCCAGTGACTCGCGGGTTAAATTGTACATGATCTGCGTTTTCGAATCCGCCAAAAGGGAGTACGTCCTGAGCAGCTCCATGCTTTAGCGTATGACAAATGAAGGCTTAGATAAATCAAACCATTTTTTTTAATTAAGAATGATTTTTGTTCATTTCGACGTCTGCGGGTTCCACGCGCTGTAGTACCAACCCTATCAGAACGCAACATAACAAAATACAAATTGATTTGATGGTCCTATCCAATGTTGAAAATCTGATCTCAATCGGAGCAGTGGTTGCTTCCGAAAAGCGTCTATATGCCCGGGTCGGGCCGGGTCGGGACGTGTCGGGACGTGTCGGGCCGGGTCAAATTTAAATTTGTCTAGTACGTTGACGAGAAATCTCACGGGCGCTTCACGCCCGCTCGGTAATAATATGAATAATGGTGGACCTATAATAGAACCCTGCAGGATCCCTTTAAAAAGAAGCCTGTTTTTTCAAAATAAATATAATTAATACTTGCTATTTGATTCCTGTTGCTGTGGTACGAATTAATCATGTCATTTAACCCGCGCGGCGCTGGGGTCTCCAGCCGAACGCGCGGCGCTGGGGGGTAAATTTTACGCCCCCCTCGTATCTTCCGAAAGAATAACCGCAGCGAGACGCACAATGCGGCGATCGCAAGCTCTCAATAAGAAGAATCGAATGCATACTCGAAATTCTTAAAATAAGGTCATATGTCAGGTCACGGTCAGGTCAAATGTAAAATGTAAGTATTTGAGTTTTTGGGCTATACTTTCCATCCAAAGCCTTATATTGCAACTATTATCTCACAATGTGCTCCAGAGTGTATAATGCATTTCTAGCATAAGTAAAAGTGAAATTGTAAGCAAAGGTCAAGGTCAAGGTCAGGTCACACAAAGTCACAGGTCTACGAAAGCCATGCGACACATGTTGTATAGGTTATTTTACACGTATAATTCGATAGAAGCAGCCATTTTCACAGCCTGACACCATATAATTGTCCTCAGGTCAAGGTCAGGTCACAATAAGGTCAAAATTTGAAATTGATTAATCTAAATAAACATTGCATGTTTCTAGACTAGTTTTGTTTTCGAAATACAGTAGTGGCATTTATTTGTCTGTATCTGGTCAGTAAAAGCCAAAAAACGCAATAAAAAAAATGACGTGATGAGTTATTTGTCCTTAGAGAGCCATAAGTCAGTCAAAAATAAAGAAATTATTTTAAATTTGGTTTGAACATCGTTCATACTCGGTTCTCTAATATATCTTCCGTTTTTTTTATTTTAAATCTTCAAACAAAAAACTTTGTGGAAATTCTTTCCCAAAAATCCGTTTTTTGCGTTTATGGGGGTCAAAAACCCAACATTTTGAAAATCTGAGATAACCATGTCAAAGACAATGTTATTTTACTTCTTTTGACTCTTTTTATTTGCAATTTGCATTAACACGCTATTTTCTACGATTTGTCAAACATTTAACGTTTTTTCACCAAAAATGACATGGCATGACGTCACTAAAAACGTCATTATCCGCCACAAATTTTCACGAATTTAAAAAAAAAATATGAAAAGACGTAGAATTGATGCACCATAAGGTACCGTAAGTTTCACTTTGATATCTTTCATAGTTGTCAAGTTATGGAGAAAATCCGGGAGGGTGGTAAAATTTACCCCCCCCCCAGCGCCGCGCGGGTTAAACGACACCCCATTCCCAAGCAGTGCATTTCGTTCAAAACGTATTTCAATAGATGCGGTAGCGAATGCGTTTGTTAGGTCCAGGTATAAAGCACACGTTAGTTCATTTTTTGGTTATTTATCATTTCGAACAATCGGCAAATACATGTTGTGTTTCTTAAAAATCCGAATTGAATAGGATTCAGTATGTTTGGAATGTCTTCTTTTAAAGGAGGCTAATTTTGCAGTTTTGTGAAGTATCTTCCCAATATTTTTTCGTCAGAGAATTGGCAGTAAATATATCGGTCTTTATTATCAACATCTACCGATACTTCCAGCTTGTTTATATTGGCGTTATTATTGCAACTTCAAGATTGTTAGGAAATAATTATTACCTCAAGCATGAGTTGAAGAATGGTGCAGCGGTCCTTCAGGGGTTACCTCCCAATACATGCTTTCTGTCCGGTGATACCTGTGTTGAAAAAGCAAACGGAGCAGCCGAAAATGGAACGGAGCAGCCGCTCCAGTGTCGGTTGTCGGGGCGGGGCCTCCACCGTCCGTATGTTGGGCCAGTTCAGGGTCGAGGTGAGACCGCTCCCCACACAGGTGTAAAGGCGGCGGACACCACTTCACCCACAGCAGACTCGACTAGCTCCCGCTCGGTAGCAGCACCCCGCTCACTGAGCAGCAGACATGGCGTTCCGTTTCTTGGTGAGTAGCTATAGAGCAATACTGTATTCTGATTTGTGATGACATAAAGAAGAGTGCATAATATGTTCGCTAGTTTAGCTTATACTGATATTATACTTGAATTTGGTTCTAGTTCAACAACGAGATGTGTCAAACCAGCATGTTTCAAATTTCAGGGAATTTTTTAACTTTTTTGGATGCATTTTTTCAAAACATTGTTTATTATTACACAAATGCAAATTCGAAAACCAAAACTAAGTTATTTATTCAAAAACAAGGTCTGTAGAAAGTGGTGAAATATATTGCTTTGCATTAAACCGAAATGTATTTAATGCTTACCTAATCACTCACGACTTCGTCTAAGATAATTCGTCTCATATGTGTTTTGTCCCTCAGTTGGCGGCGGCCGTGACCGCCCTGGCGTCCGCCTCGTCCCCTCCTGTCAGCTACCACTCGACCACGTACGCACCTCCTGCCTACGGTCCCACACACGCGCCAGCCTACTCCCCGGCTCCGACCTACGAGAGCTACCAGGTAAATGACAACGTCAAAATTACATTGGTACATTTTGGTACAATGTAAATTTTCATTTGAGCGTCACCAAGAACAGACCTGCAGCTTTTCCGCTGTTCAACTTCGCAGCATTGCATGTGTGGAAAGTGAATGGTTTATCTTTTAACAAAAGGTTATGTAGTTCTTCATTTTAATCTCTGAAACCTCAGCGAACAAACTGAGAGGCAAGAACGTGTTTTCACTATCTCTATACTTCCAGTAACGAAGAGACAGTGTAGTGCTCTTGCTGCACCTACGATTTGTTTACAATAAAGAATATTCGAAACTGTTGTAGTTAAATCTTGATATTCACAAAATTTGTCAATATGGTTTTAGCTGTTTTTGAAGGCTTTGAATGCGCAGCATTTAATGAGCGTTTGGGTTGCACTGCATGGTTATTATCTTAATTATTCAGGCTTATCCTGAACCCGTATACGAAACAAATTAGTGTTTTCTCACGCCACATTATCTTAAAGGCACAAAGTTGTATATTTTGCTAACGACGATAATTTATGTTTTGCTTCAGCACCAATACCAGCCGCAGCCTGCCTACGGCCACCAACAGCCGGCGTACGGCCACAAGCAGCCTGCCTACGGCCACCAGCAGCCTGCCTACGGTCACCAGCAGCCTGCATACGGCCACCAGCAGCCTGCCTATCCTGCCTGCCCTCACTACCCCAGCGACCCGGCCTGCAGCGCCAACACCACCGACCCCTGGTGCCTCGAGGACGCCGAGTACCCTGAGTACGTAGTGATTCTCTAAAGTTTACACTTATGCCTGGTTCTTCGGACTACCTAGTTTATTACGGAGAGGAATTCTAAAAGCAAAAATAAGTTATAAAATAACTTTTTCAAGATAAATATTGATAAACAAATCATCTCAAAGAAGATTTCGTCCAAAATTATATGCGCTAAACAAATGACAACTAATGTTTCAGGTACGAAATCACGCACGCCATCAGCTCCAAAAAGCACAAGGTTCTGGAGTTGTATGCTGATGTGGCGGACCTGAACACCGATAACTCTGTCGAGAGGTGAGGACCGAGAATCTTACGTCACTGGGGGCTAGTGTTCATTTTGTCAGGTACAATTATGCACGTGGTTGTCGTTTTTAGCGACTTAAACAGCAAAGCTTGTTCAGTTCAGTTCAAGCGTAACAAATATTTGGAATACAAAAACAGTTCCATCATTTGTATTTTGTGAGTCACCTTGGTGAAATGCAATAGTGTAAAATCAAAACGCTCCGACGCCTAACTTCCCCCCATACGTCAATATCTTGTCCTCCGTTTCTCAGGCTGAACAAGATTGAGGAGGAGACGTACCTCTGTCCGTCGGAGGTGGGCTACGTTCGTCCCCTGCGTGCCGTCAACACCGACGACAAGTGGAGAGTCATCGTCAACAACATCAAGGTAACCACTGCGCCATCCTACGAGGGATTCATGCGAAGCTATAATACATAAATAAAAAAATGCGAAGCTATAATACACTACGTGGAAAACTAATGTATTTATATGTAAGAAAACATTCAACTTTTGCCTTATTTTTACTCGTTGTTATTGACTTAGCTTTATTTAAAAAGGCAAAGCCATTCTTTTGTTTCCACATACAAATAATTTGGACAAGGTAGCCTTCTATGTTATTTGAAAAGTTGAAGTACAGAGTTTACCGCTAGATGTCGTTACAGGTCGACTACGAGACTTTCACCCAGACAACCCGCATTGAGAAGTGTCTGTCTGCTGGCGAGCCTTGCCCACTTGTTCCTCAGTGCTACGAGACAAGCTGCCTCCAGAAATCCGTCTACCACCGGTCAGTATATACGGATTGATTTGTGGGAAAACAACTTGTTCGCTTCGTAACGCATGGGGTATATATAATAGCGCATATTCGACTAAATGCCTGCTAAGTCAACAACACTTCTTCACTGTTCTTGGAAGTTTGTCAAAAAACGACAAGTTGTGAGTTTATTTCAGTAAATCATAACAGGATCGTCCAAATATGATGTAACGTAACTGTACGTCTTTTGCCTTACTAACAGCTTCTTAGTGCATGACCCGTGTGACCAGCACTTCCCCTTGTGACCTGACTGTGACCTGTGCTCTGCTCTGTTCAGGTTCCTGGTGTATGACGCGTGTGACCAGTACTTCCCTTTCGCCATCGAGACTTTCCAGCTGCCCGCCTCTTGCGCCTGCTCGCTGGGAGCTTACGAAATCACCCACTAGATGGCAGCAGGGACAGTTACACGGCCTGACAATGTAATACCGAACGCATGCGTTAGACTCTGGTGACTATGTAGTAACTGATTTCGAGCTATGTATTTATTATCACTTAAAGATATGGTGGTGATGACGCTTCAGTGGTGAGCTAGCGACTTTGTGACTTCATTTTATAGAGATCTTGGTGTAAGATTGTAAAGTTTTTGATCTTGTGCTGGGCGGCGCGGCGGCAGTTCTCTGGGGGGAGATTTTATCACCTGCGACCATCCAGGCAACGTCAAGTGTACAGTGTGCTCGTTCTGAACGCATATTTAATGGAGAGAAATAATTATGATTGTGTGGGATGCTGCGATGATTTTGTGCATATTTGTGATTATGTCAATAAGGAATAAATCAACATCTTTAGATATGTTTTTGCGACTTTAACCCGCGCGGCGCTGGGGTCTCCATCCGAACGCGCCGCGCTGGGGGGTAAATTTTACCCCCCCCCCCTCTTATCTCCCGGACCAATAATCGCAGCGAGACGCGCAAGGCGGCGATCGGAAGCTCTCGATGGGAAGATTCTAAGTAATTCTTAAAATTTTATTTTAAAGGTCACATATCAGGTCAGGGTCAGGTCAAAGGTCAAAACCACCTGTTTTCGAGATTATTGGCTGCAGAGACCGGACTATCAACAGCAGCGCGTTGAAACTCTGCCAAAACACTTCTAAATAGAAGGAGAGGTTAATGCTTGAGTATGAATATCATACTAAGTACAGGTCAAGGTCAAAGTCAGGTCACAAAAGGTCACACTGTGAAAATGTAATATGAAACCCATGTGACACATGTCTCATGGGTTATTTCAGACGTAAAATCCAAAAATAATGGTTATTTTGACATTTTACCTCAAGGTCAGGTCAAGATCAGGAAAAAAGGTCAAATTTTGAAATCCAAAATTTGCAATAACCGACACATGTTTATGGTTCAGTTTTGCCACAGAAATCCAATGGTGCAATTTTTTTTTGTGTACGATGTCTAAAAATGTCAAAATTTGCGATTTTGTAAAATGCGTCCATCACATTGAACACTTATTAGTGTCATTTGGGGGTCAAAAATATAGATATTTGTTTGAAATTTGGAATAGTCACTCATTAGAGATGGTTATCTGACATATCTTACGGTTTTTAAAAATTCTTACAATTTTGAATTTTGTAAACTTTGAAAAAAATAAAAATGATTTTTTGCATTTTGGGGATAAAAAAATCAAAATTTTGCAAATCCCAGACAGCCATCTTGTAGAAAATGTCATTTCCTTCCTTTTGAAGTGCTTTGTTTGCAATTTGCTTTAATACTCGCTGTTCTATCATCGATCAAAGTTTCGTCCATTTTGGACCGAAAATGGCGTTACATGACGTCACTAAAACGCTATTTTCGCAAAAACTTCTCAAATGATTTTCTCCAAAATTTATCTGAAGACGTCAAATCGATGCCAGATAAGGTACTGAAAGTTTCGCGCCGACATCTAGTGTAGTTTTGAATCTATAGCGAAAACCCGGGAGGGGGGTAAAATTTACCCCCCCAGCGCCGCGCGGGTTAAGTTCAATGGCCGCCAGGTTTAGGGAAACAAATCAGGTGTAAAAAGGTAGAATGTAGATATAAATATGGAAAGCAACGCAAAATACGATATAGTGATTAGCATCATCAAGCAGTTGGCATGAACAATGTCTTGCAGTACGATCTAATGAAATTGTATGCTATTGGCATTTGAGACATTCTTTGTTCACACAAAAGCATGAGTGGGGTTCCCAATTCAGTTTGGTATGGAAATAGCCCCGACAACGTTTTTTTTAAGATACAACCTTTTTATTCGGTCCCACCAACTTTTCTCAGTATCAAAGTCATCATTATTCTCAGTGTATCAGACAAATAGTCGAAACATTGTCTAAAATATATTTGCCATAATTATGCTACATCAAGAGACTGGTTTCGAACAAGAAAGAACGAAGTTTTACAACTGGAATATCATTTACGGCATCCTTTTTTCACACTTCCTAAGCACGCTCCAGAGAAGTATTGAACTTCCTATTCACGCACCAAATAGGCTTTGAACTTCCTAATAAAATACCAAATAGGCATTGCGGTACATTCTACATATTTATCCAGGGAAAACAAATAATCTGAGTGATGGCTCCCTAAGTGTAAGAAATTCATGGCGTCATTTTTGTAAATAACTTGTTTGCACTTTGTTTGACCAGAATCGAATACATAATTACCTTTTCTGTATTTCTGGAACAAAAGTGGTCTAGAAACATGCCTTTTTATTTACATTGATCACTTTCTCATTTTTTGGTTTTCTGACAGAGTAAAATCGCTGTTCTGGACGTGGTCGATCGAGGTCATTTACTTGACCTGGAAGGTCATTCGTTGACCCAAAACCTACCAATTGCATACCATTAGATGTCAAACATGACAGGCAACAAGTTGGTTCTTACCGCGTTGCAATATGTTGCTTGGTTTGGAAGTTAACAGGTGGGTATTTTTAGGACCCCCCCCCCTAGGGCGAAGGTGAAAAAACTCCCGTAGGGCGAGGGTTAAGAAGCAAGAAACGTAAATCCATATCGAAGCGGTCACCCGTAAGTACGTTGAACTGTACATTTTATTACAAACAAATGCAATAATTTGAATCATATAACATATTCAGTTGGACTGCGGTCTTCAATAAAATGTTATACTGAGCCGCAACGCATCTTTAGTTGCGGTACAGTCTACATATTTCCCCGCCGACAACAAATAATAAATCCTACAGCTGGAGACCGCAACGTGATATTCGACGCATAAGAACACATGGTAGAGTGCGCCGCATGTCACACAATATTACGGTGTCGCCTTCAGACTTTCCAAGGGGCGGTAGATAGCAAACCTCTACCCCTCCGTGATTCAATTAAATCGCCACGCGCCGTAGACTATTTAACCCACACAACGGTAACACCAAACCTTGGAGACTCTAAGAGCGCACACAGAAGTAACACCAAACTAGGGAGACTCCAATAACGCACACACCAGGAACACCAAACCCTGGAGACCCCTGTGCCCAATCTTACCTAGTGTCGTGTTCGCACTCAATCTTACCAATGGTGTAGTACAGCATATTGGTGCGCTGGCCGGCAAAACTTTTGAAACCCAGGATCGAACCGGCGACATCTCGATATTCAGTCTATCGTTCTCCCGACTAAGCTATTTCGACAATGAGCTCGGACAAACCAAACGCCGTGGTTCCTTATGTGCGGCATTCTGAACACTCCATTCACGGCATGCCGTACTTAAGCACTCACGGCATTTGGTAAGATTTGGACTAGTAGAGGACAGAGACTGCGATAGCGTAATCAACACTAACAACGCAAAACCTCGGAGACTGCAGCAGCGTACGTAGCAGTAACACTAAATAATAGAGACTGCAGTAGCGCACAGAACACGAACACCACGAAATGGAGACTACAGTATCGCACACAACACTAACACCGCCCAGTCTCGGAGACTGCAGTAGCGCGCACAGCAGTAACACCAAGTAAATGAGATTGCAGTAGCGCACACATCAGTAACACCAAATGCTGGAGACTGCAGTAACGTTCACAACACTAACTGAGCCATAGCTTGGAGACTTTATTAGCGCACATAACAGTAACTCAACATGCTGTAGACTGCAGTAGCGTACACAACAGCAGAACCAAACGATGGATACTGCAATAGCATACACAACACTAACACCTTCAAACCTTGGAGACTGCAGTAGCGCACACAGCAGTAACACCGCTCGTTGGAGACTGCAGTAGCTTACAACAGTAACACCTTGAAACCTCGGAGACTGCAGCAGCGCAAGCGACGGTAAGGACCGCCCTACACGAGTGCGTTTTTCATACTGCTTTCATACGTACTGCAATGTTGGTGACGATACCGGTGTTTTTCTTAGGAGTTATTGCAAAATAACGGGAGTGGGGGTAAAATATAGCCCCCCAGTAAGTCGCGGGTTAAGAAGCAAGGAACGGAAATCAATATCAAAGCGGTCACCGGTAAGTACGTCCAACTGTACATTTTACTACAAAAAAATGCAATAATTTGCATCATATAACATATTCAGTTGGGCTGCGCTCTTCAATAAAATGTTATACTGTGCCTCAACGCATTGATAGTTGCGGTACAGTCTACATATTTCCCCAGGGGCAACACATAATATATCAGACCGCTGGTGACCGCACCGTGATGTTAGACGCATAAGAACACATGGTAGAGTGCGCCGCATGTCATACAATATTACGGTGTCGACTTCATACTTTCCAAAGGGCGGTAGATAGAAAACCCCTACACCTCTGTGATTCAATTAAAACGCCACGAGCCGGAGACTATTTAACCCACACAACGGTAACATCAAACCTTAGAGACTCCAATAGCGCACACAGAAGTAACACCAAACTAGGGAGACTCCAATAACGCACACACCAGGAACACCAAACCCTGGAGACCCCTGTGCCCAATCTTACCAAGTGCCGTGATCGCACTCAATCTTACTAATGCTGTAGTACGGCATATTGGTGCGCTGGCCAACAAGACTTTGGAAACCCGGGATCGAACCGGTCACATCTCGATCTTCAATCTATCGTTATACCGAGTATGCTATTTCGACAATGAGCTCGGACAAACCAAACGCCGTGGTTCCTTATGTGCGGCATTCTGAACACTCCATTCACGGCATGCCGTACTTACGCTCTCACGGCATTTGGTAAGATTTGGACTAGAGGACAGAGACTGCGATAGCGTAAACAACACTAACAACGCAAAACCTCGGAGACTGCAGCAGAGTACGTAGCAGTAACACCAAATAATAGAGACTGCAGTAGCGCACAGAACACGAACACCACGAAATGGAGACTACAGTATCGCGCACAACACTGACACCGCCAAGTCTTGGAGACTGCAGTAGCGCACACAGCAGTAACACCAAGTAAATGAGATTGCAGTAGCGCACACATCAGTAACACCAAATGCTGGAGACTGCAGTAACGTTACCAACACTAACTGAGCCAAAGCTTGGAGACTTTTTAAGCGCACATAACAGTAACTCAAAATGCTGGAGACTGCAGTAGCGTACACAACAGTAGAACCTAACGATGGATACTGCAATAGCGTACACAACAATAACACTTCCAAACCTTGGAGACTGCAGAAGCGCACAAGACAGTAACACCGCTCGTTGGAGACTGCAAAAGCTTATAACAATAACACCTTGAAACCCCGGAGACTGCAGCAGCGCACACGACAGTAAGGCCCGCCCCACACGAGTGCGTTTTTCATGCGTTGCGTTGCGTTGCGTTGCGTTGCGTTGCGTTGCGTTGCGTTGCGTTGCGTTGCGTTGCGTCACATCTGAATCAGTGTTCGACACGGGGCTACCAAACTCCAGCCCGGACCGGTTCAGGCCCATGAATACCAAAGCCAAGGCCTGGACCTGGCCCGGTCAAATGTATAATATTGAGGTCCAGGCCCAGCCTGACCCGGTCAGGTTAAGCATACTCACACAAATTACAATCATTATCCTAACATATTTACTTGTATACTATATGTCAAACAATGAAACAAATTTGATGACAATTATTTTTGATCATCCAAAATATTCAGATTAACCCGCGAGTTACTGGGGGGCTATTTTTTGCCCCCCTCCTGTTATTTTACAATAACTCCTAAATGAACACCTGTATCGTCACCAAACTTGCTGTAACTTCTCTCACATCAATTCTACACATTTTGGCAAAATTAAAAATATAAGGCTATGATAGATCAACCGAGAATGACGTCAGAGTGACGTCATGTTCTTCGGTTTTTGATGCAAAATAATGGTTTTCGGAAAACGCTGTCAAAGGTAGGATATTTGAGATAAACTAAATTGTATTAAATCATGTTACTGATAATAGACCGGGATATCAAACTGCTATCTCAGATTTTTGAGGTTTTTTAATTCAAAATTTTGAGAAATCCAAAGTCATTTTTTTTTTAACAAAATTTTCAAGAAAAAATCAGAATTATCCAAAAACCGGAAAATATGTGATCGAGACCTATGCGGTGAATATGTGTACCATATTTAAAGTCGATATCTTTAGAAATAACCGAGTTATGACCTTTAAATGACAAAAATGGACCACTTCTCACAGCATTACTATTATTGTGTCGCTTCCGCCGCTTCCACCAAAGGCTGTCCTCGCTTACTCTGCGTTTATTCCGCTCCTGGCAGACGGCTGGTCACGACTGACACTCCCTCGCGTTCTGCGCCGCTCCCCCGCCCCAGGCCGCGCCGGTCCGCTGGTCCGGCGGTCGGGCCCGCGCCATACACGGCCGACGACGCGGGCCCGTAGCATAAAGCGATATTCTACGCTACATTCCTCCCCCTTAATAGAAACAGTGTGTCCTCATAATCCAACAGTCAAAACCAAAGTGTGAACTCATGAGCATAGCTAACCTAAGAACACCGCGGAACACGACACATAACAATAACGCTTGATAACAATTTGCACTTCAGGTTTTGTGTGCAAGACCGCCGACGCTACCGGCCGATGCCGCCGCACGCCCCCTCAACAGCTCGCCTACTCGGGCCGCAGGAAGCTTGTGGGCAGGAGGTCTCGGATCTTCCGGTAACCCTCCGGAGAGACGTGGACCATATCCCTCCTGAACCAGGACGTTACTCCTCCGTCCTGCTGCCTAGTCCCGTCTCCCACGACCCGCTGCCGCCGCAGCATGTGGGTGAGACGGTGTCCCGGCCTGAACATCTGGCCTCCGCTCGGCTGGAGGTGCTTGAGAGCCCTCTCGAGCCCATAGGCCCTCGTCGTCTCCCATTTCATACCTCGGTCGCATCCCCGCGGAAGTGGTCCGATGAGGATCACGTGCTCGCCGAGCAGCTCCGCCAGGACCCACTTCACCACCTCGGCGGGGACCACACCCCTCCCCCGCTCCCGGGCGTAAACATCGTTACTGCCGAGCCACATCAAGACGCTCCCCTTCTCCTTGGTCTCGGCCGCCGCCATGGCCTCCCACTGCGCCACATCTCGCGTCAGCCGGTCAGCCTGGCGGCGCCACGTGGTGCCGCCTCGGGCCAGGTTCAGGACGCTGTCGCCCCATTGGGCATCTCGCGCGATCGAGTCGCCCAACACCAGGTGAAGTGCCCCGCCCAGGGCCGGACGACCCGGGACCGATCTGGGATCGTCGCCGCCATCGACCGAACCCGTCTCGGCCCCGGCCACTCTTCCCACCGCGGGGTCGGCCAGCGGCCCAGACACCAGGATGATCCCGTCGCCAGCCAACTCGCGGGGAGTTCCGCCCCCGGCGCCCGACGTTTCCTCTTCTGTGTTGCGAACGGTCTCCTGAAGCAGCAGGTCGATGTCGTCTCCCAGTCCCAGGCCGGTCACCCATTCCGGCAGTGGAGACTCGGGGTTTAGGAGGTGCTCCAGGAGATCGTCGCCATCCCGTGAGGGTCCTGCCTCCTGCGTCTGCGGCGCGGGTGGGGTGGTTCCGTTTGTATCGCTGCCCGCCCACTCGGCCTTAGCAGCGGCCAGCTCCTTCCGCAGTTCAGCCACCTCTGCCCTCAGCGCAGCGACTTCGTCATTGCAGTTCGCCATCTGAAACTTAAACCTCAGTTAGACGCCTTCAGTTCCATGTCCAATCACTGACACTCATATAATATATTCTAGCACAAAATGATATTTCAAGTTTACATGGGAACCAGGAAAGCCTAGCCTGATCCGCTCCAGGCCTCACACCTCACAACAAAACACAGCGTGCAACGACTGGTAGCGCTGAGACGGCTTAACTACCCTACCTGACCGTGTTCTGTAATAATCGTCAATTTCAGAAGTCTCTCCTCTCGTACTCCCTCTGCACCCGCTCGGGACTGAGCTGACGTATCTGAATGGCTACGACAAGGCACATTGTCCTGAGGTGATGTTGGCATCGCACCAGGACTGGGCGTTCTGGCTTCCCGCGCCCTGGTTAGGTCTAATTCCTCCATTTCAGACCCCAGATCGAAGTTGCCGTCCTCCGTTTCCTCGTACGCTGACACGTGTCTGCTCTGAGGCAACCGCGTTCTCTGCTTGTCAGAACCGACTCTACTTTTTGCTGTGCCATCAGCCATCCGACCACCGTGTTGGGGCTTCTCTGTCACGGATGATCCCCTTTCACGTCCCCGATTTCTGCGGAAAATCCTGCTGGAAAACGCAGGTTTCAACCTGTTGTGGTGCACGTTCGACGTCTTGTCGCCCTTTCCCTGCACCTTGTGCACCACGCTCTGTTCACCGTAGGTTTCCACGATTGTTACTGGTCCCTTGTATGGCAGACCCAGCTTCGGCTTGCCTCCAGCTGCCGCCGTTGGGTCCGTCACCCACACCTCATCTCCCACGTTGTATCGCGTATCGTGCACCTTTTTGTCGTACTGCTCTTTCATCTGCATTGCTGCTTTACTTGAGTTAGCACGCACATCCTCGAAAGCTCTCCGTAGAGCCCTCGACCGATCTTCCACGAAACTTCGGACCTCAACCCCAGAGGTGCTGACGGACGGAGCATCGCATCTGCAGGGAGACGGGCTTCTTGCCCATGGACCAGAAAGTAGGGAGAATGCTGTGTTGTTTCATGCTTTGCGGAATTGTACGCCATCGCGGCTGCCCGAACTTTTAAATCCCAATCGGCACCCTGGGATTCGATGAACTTTGAGACGACATCTTTCAGCGTCCTCATGAACCGTTCTACCATTCCGTCACTCTCTGGATGGTATGGCGTCGTCCTGGTTTTCTCGATACCCAGTCTCTGACACAGCTCTTGGAACACTGCCGCTTCGAACTGCCGTCCTTGGTCTGAATGCAGGCGCTCCGGCACACCGTGGTCGTAAACCCACAACAGAAGACAGTCTGCGACAGTCTGCGCCTTCTGGTCCGGCATGGGGTAGACTTTTACGAGTTTTGAAAAATAATCCATGATCACCAGAGCATACCGGTTCCCTCGGCTGGAGTAAGGCATCTCCGTGATGTCCATCGCCACACGTTCGAACGGTCTGTTAACTGTCTAAGTTTGCAGCGGCGCTCTCGCTGCAGGTGATGGACGATTTCTGCGCTGACACAGTTCGCAAGATCTACAATAGTCTCGGACCTCACTTTACGCTCCTGGCCAGTAGAACCTTTCCATGACCCGGTCCAGGGTCCTCCGGAAACCCATGTGGCCTGCCGTGACATGATCGTGCAGGCTCTGCAGAACTTCTTCTTTCATGCTTTCTGGTACCAGAATTTTGAAGTTACTTTTGTTGTTGTGCTTCCTGACGATGCCTAGAATGTGATCTCTGATTTCCATCTGTTCCATGAGCCTGGCGTAAACTCGACGCTTCCAGTTTCCTGCTGCCCTTGCGTCGAACCGACGGGGTTTTCCATCCTGAATCCATCGGAGAACTTCAGAAAGGACCTGGTCTTCTTCCTGAACCGATCTCCAATCGGTCTTCACGAACCTCGGATCGAAATCTACCGGGTCGCCCTTCCGACCCTCAGGCGAAGCTGACAGCGGTGAGATGGTTTTGAGCCTCTTTGAACCCTCCGCCTCGCGACAGACAGCTGCCGTTTCAGTCAGACGGTGACGGGGGTTCGGGATGTCGTCGCCCCCGTCGCCACCCAGCATCGTTGCATTCGGGGTTCCCTCGGCATCTTAGAGTTCCTTCGATCCATCGAACGGAACCGAGCATCCCGCCGCCTCGCGCGTCACTGCTTTCGGCTTGCCACCCTCCTTGGGTGTCGTGGCTTGCCCAAGCTCATCCCTTCCAGCTGGCCTTCTTGACAGGGCATCAGCATTCCCATGACTCGCCCCTGGCCGTACCTCGACTTCGAACTCATAGGAGCTGAGCTCGACCGCCCACCGGCCTCTTCTTCCAGTTGCGTCTTTTTCGACCACGATGGACTGGGGGATGTTTTCAGCGGCTTGTGATCCGTGCACACCGTGAACGTAGATCCCACCAGGTATTGGAGGAAGTGGCGTATCGACCAAACAATCGCCCACAGCTCCTTGTCGTAAGTTGGCCATCTCTTTTCAGCCTTGGACAGCACCTTACTGGCGTACGCCACCATTCGAGCTTCGCCATCTACCGTTTCGGTGAGCACTGCCCCCACCGATGCGTTGCAGGCATCAGTGTCCAACCTGAACTTTCCTCGGAACGTGGGCAACCTCAGCACTGGAGCTGAGGTCAACATGTGCTTTAGACGTTCGAACGCATCGTTGAGTTGCCGCGTCCACTCCACAGGACCTTTTCGCGCTGCGGCGTCTCTCAACAGCCGAGTTTCCTCAGAGTATCCCTTGACGAATCGGCTGTAATAACCGCATAGGCCCAAGAAACTCAGGAGTTCATCCGCACTTTGAGGCCGTGGCCACTTGATCACCTTCTTCACGTTTCTTGGGTCAGGCAGGATACCGCCAGCCGTGACCTTGTGCCCTAGGAAGGTCACTTCTTGCCTCCCCAGGAGACATTTGCTGGGCTTCAGCTTCATGCCAGCGCCACGAATCCTGTGGAACATCTCAGCCAGTGTTTCCAAGTGACTTTCTCCGTGCTGTTGAAGACGATGATGTCGTCGATGTACACTAGACATGTTTTGTTGTCCATGCCTGCCAGGATCAGCTCCATCAGTTTCTGGAACGTTGGGCCAGCGTTCTTCAGCCCGAACGCCATGACCTTGAATTGGTGGAGGCCCTTCCCCGTCGTGAAGGCAGTCTTTGCCCTGTCCTCCGGAGCTATCTCGACCTGCCAATATCCTGACGCCATATCCAGAGATGAAAAGTACTTGGCTCCTGCCAGTGTGTCGAGTGCATCATCCACTCGGGGCAGAGGATGAGACATGCCCTGAGTGATGCTGTTGACCGATCGCATATCCACACAAAATCGGTAACTTCCGTCTTTTTTCCTCACCATCACGATCGGTGAACACCATGGGCTGATACTTTCTTCGATAATACCGTCCCTTAGCATTTCCGTCTTTTGCTGCTCCACCTGATCTTTCAGCTTCAGGGGGATTCGACGGGGCCTTTGTTTGATTGGAGCTGCGTCTCCCGTTTTGATTTCGTGCTGAGTGAGATGTGTCCTCCCGATATCACCCGCACCCTTGCTGAAGATGTCGGAGAACTCGCGCACCAGCGCTTGTAGTTTCCTTTTTCCTTCCGACGATAGGTCACATTTCTGCAGATCCAGTCCTGGGACAACTTCATTTGGCGAGCCAACCGGTTTGTTAGACAACTGCTCCGTTTGCTCGCAGATGTCATACAGATCGCCTTCTTCATGTGCGACTGTGAAGAGCGTTCCAACATCTGTGTGCTTCAGCAACCCGGCCTCGCTCGTACCAGTGTTGACCACCTTGATGGGAATAACCATATCCTCGTGGACCACCGCTACCAAGCGTGGGACCCACAGGTTCTGTGTGCTGCTTCTCGTTTGGCTCCAGTACTCCCTGGAAGCTCGTGCCTGAGCTCATCCGCGCTTCCCCATTTAGCGTTTCGACTTGTGCAAACACAACAGTTTCCGAGCGAGGTGGGATGGTTGTTGTCTGCAAAATCCGCACTCTCGATCTACTCGGTCGGACCTCGCTGTAAGACAGCAGAGGGATCCGCAGCCTCCCTATGCGGCATTCTCCTGCCTCATCGTCAAGAATCGTGTGGTACCGGCATGCGAAATCTCGCCCCAACACCAGATATACAATGAGGTCCCTGGTCACCGCGATGTCGCATGTGAATGTTTCATCTTGGATTTTGACTTCGATCTGCCTGCATCCCTGGATGTTGATTATTTCCCCTGATGCCCCGAGCATGGGAGAAGCCAACCGTCGATCCATCGACCGGTCGCCAGCCCCAGCCAAAGAGTTTGCCAGTTCCTCTCTGATCATGGAAAAATCTGCTCCTGAATCCAGCAGTGCCCATACTTGCCTCCCCTCCAAAACCACCCTGATCATTGATGCCGTTTTCTGAGGCTTCTCATCCCTTCCAGCTGCTTCCTGCCTCCCGGTTGTAGCTGCGTTCAGTTTTCCGACCGATTTTGATCAGGCCGAAGGCGACAGGTTGCCATCCAGTGACCAGCTTTCCCACAGCACAGACAGAACGATTCAGACCTCTGAGACTTATCTCCCATTGCCATCCTCAGTCTCTGCGGACAATCTCTTTTGAAGTGACCCGGCTCCCCACAGCCAAAGCACCTTGATTCCCTTTTATTTCCTTGACCGAGTTTTCCACTTCCTTCTTTCGTTTCTCCGATGGCACCAACGACCCCCAGAATCTCGTTCAGCCTTTCCTGTAGCAAGTCCACTTTTTGCTCGAGTCTCTCCACCTCTGTCGCGTTTGATGCATTCTCTACAAGCACCTGCTCACTCGGAACTTGCGATGCGTCGCCTTTTCCACCGACAGCACCGATTGCGGACAGGGCATCCTGTGTCTTACGGGGAGCTCGTACCTCCTTTAAGGCCTCGTCCAATGTGGTAAGTGACCTCTCCATTAGCTTTGCCTGCAGCCACGGCTCCCTCAGACCACATAGGAACTGTCTCAGCATTGCTGACTGTGAGTCAGATAGGGCTGATCCCGGGTATGCCCTTTTGGTCAGCTCCTGTACTCTATCCCCAAAGTCTTCAAAAGTCTCGCCTACTTGTCTGGTAGCCTGGCTCAGGTCTGAATATGCGTGGACGGTGTTCACGTCTTTCCCAAAACGTGCCTTTAGAGCCTCCTTGACTGCGTCGAAATTTCCGCGCAGCTCTTCTGGCATCGACGTGCACACGTCCAAGGCCCTCCCATCCAAGCATATAAATAGCGACTCCAGCCACTCACTTTTATCCCCCAGACCTGCCAGCAGTTCGAAACGCTGAATCCAAACATCCCATCCTTCCTCGTTATTTCCATCAAATTTCTTGACCCGGGAGATGAGCCGCAAAAGTCTGTCTGACCGAAACTGTACTTTTTCCTCGTTAACCATGGCTCTGCAATATGTTTCCCCAGTTAATATCTAGCAGCAGGTAGCGTGCTTCCGCTCACTCTGCTCCAGAAAGTAACATTCGGTTCGGTATAAGTTATCGTCTTAACAAAACTGAAGAATAGCGATCAACCGAGTTCTTCTCGCCGCTTTTGACTAGCAATCCATATCGAGTGGTCAGCAGAGTGTACCTCTAGCTGCCCTCGGCTCTAGAAAATAATAATATGTAGTGACCGATTTAAATATTCAGAATTATAGAAGAAAGCAAAGCGTAGCTTGCTTACCTTCGACCGCGCCAATGTTGTGTCGCTTCCGCCGCTTCCACCAAAGGCTGTCTTCGCTTACTCTGCGTTTATTCCGCTCCTGGCAGACGGCTAGTCACGACTGACACTCCCTCGCGTTCCGCGCCGCTCTCCCGCCCCAGGAGGCGCCGGTCCGCTGGTCCGGCGGTCGGGCCCGCGCCATACACGGCCGGCGACGCGGGCCCGTAGCATAAAGCGATATTCTACGCTACACTATGACAAAAACGCATTTCCATTTTTGCTTTTTACTTCTATTTATATGGAACAAACAATGTTCTATGGTCATTTTTCGCGTTATAGACGAAAAACAAACCCATAAACATGTGTTACAACGCCTAATGAACGTAATCTGCAGTTTGACCACGTGACCTCGGATGACCTTGACCTGACCCAAGGTCACACACAGCTTATAAAGGTACTTAGAAGTGTCAGACACACGAATCATACCGATTTATCAACGGCTTATGCGTTTAATATCGCAATTTCGCGCAACAATTCCATCCATAGAGACCTTTTGACACGGTCAAACATTTTGTACTTGACCTGACCTGTAACATCATCGGTGACCTTGAGGTCAACAACATTATGTTTCCCTCGGTAAATTGCCCAGGGCAATGGAATGCCGTTTGAATTTTTACATTCGGTCCAGTAGTTCCGGAGATCAGAGGGGGGGGGGGCAAAAAATACCCCCCCCCCCCCCCAGTAAGTCGTGTTATGAAATATACCCCCGTAACTCGCCGGTTAATAGTGACACAATATTATATTTTAGAACACCTGACAAACAGAGCAATTGCCTTTAGGTATGTTTTGCCAGATATTGCAGTTCCTTAACCCGCGCGGCGCTGGGGTCTCCATCCGAACGCGCCGCGCTGGGGGGGGTAAATTTTACCCCCCTCTTATCTCCCGAACCAATAATCGCAGCGAGACGCGCAAGACGGCGATCGGAAGCTCTCGATGGGAAGATTCTAATTAATTCTTAAAATTTTATTTAAAAGGTCACATATCAGGTTAGGGTCAGGTCAAAGGTCAAAACCACCTGTTTTCGAGATTATTGGCTGCAGAGACCGGACTATCAACAGCAGCGCGCCGAAACTCTGCCAAAACACTTCTAAATATAAGGAGAGGGTAATGCTTGAGTATGAATATCATACTATATACAGGTCAAGGTCAAAGTCAGGTCACAAAAGGTCACACTGTGAAAAAGTAATATGAAACCCATGTGACACATGTCTCATGGGTTATTTCAGACGTAGAATCCAAAAATAATGGTTATTTTGACATTTGACCTCAAGGTCAGGTCAAGATCAGGCAAAAAAGGTCAAATTTTGAAATCCAAAATTTGCAATAACCGACACATGTTTACGGTTTAGTTTTGCCACAGCAATCCAATGGTGCAATTTGTTTTTGTGTACGATGTCTAGAAATGTCAAAATTTGCGATTTTTTTTAAAATGCGTCCATCACATTGAACACTTATTAGTGTCATTTGGGGGTCAAAAATATAGATATTTGTGTGAAATTTGGAATAGTCACTCATTAGAGATGGTTATCTGACATATCTTCCGGTTTTTTGAAAACTCTTACAATTTTGGATTTTGTAAACTTTGAAAAAAATAAAAACGATTTTTTGCATTTTGGGGGTCAGCAAATCAAAATTGTGCAAATCCAAGATAGCCATCTTGTAGAGAATGTCATTTCCTTCCTTTTGACGTGCTTTGTTTTGCAATTTGCTTCAATACTCGCTGTTCTATCATCGATCAAAGTTTCGTTCATTTTGGACCGAAAATGGCGTTACATGACGTCACTAAAACGCTATTTTCGCAAAAACTTCACGACCGATTTTTTTCCAAAATTTATCTGAAGACGTCAAATCGATGCCAGATAAGGTACTAAAAGTTTCGCGTCGATATCTAGTGGAGTTTTGAATCTATAGCGAAAACCCGGGAGGGGGGGTAAAATTTACCCCCCCAGTGCCGCGCGGGTTAACCCTATTCCGGTCCGGCTTTTTACGCTTAATCTGTCCGGGAGGGGCCGATTCGTCCCATTCCTGAGATCTCGGTTCCTATGAAAGCTACAATAACACAATCTAATGGGTAGGAAGGACTCACATGGAATTATTTTTTGTCTATATTTCATGACTTTGGGTCCATATCTTTGAGGTCAAACGAGGTAAAATGTACCGAAATGTCAATGATAAGTTTTGGTAAATAGCTTTTTACCTATGAAAGTTAGAACAATAATGTTGCCACTATCGTGTTTCACTCGTTAAGACGCATCAATTTATATCAAGTTTGAAATAGTAGCATTTTTCACGAAGGATTTTGCGTTTGAGGCGATTGGGGCGATTTGGGCGAGTGAGGCGTTTGGGGTAAATTGGTTTATAGAACGTAAGAACGCTGCTTTTACAGGTGATTTTTGGTATCAATCGTAACTTTATGAATTAATGCATTTTTCTCGAAATTACTTTTTAATGAATGATTTTTAACACCGTAGTTTACTTGAAATTAACAGGCGCCGCCGCCCGGTCACCATGACGACGGGAAGGCCGTTCGCCTGACGTCACGTTGCGCATGTGCAGAGCCGTGGTCTGCGCCCAGCAATGGCGTCTGTTCGATCTAGTGCAGCCATTGTTTAGTTTGCAGTACCAGTGGCTGCAGAAAGCCCGCATGTTTTATGGGTTTATCATTGCCTTTTCTGAGGTCTTTTCAGCTTTGAGTGAGATTCATCAATTAATAAATAAATCCAATAAAAACAATTGTTGTGATTCGAAATGCGTAATGATTGTTCCGGTTTTCGGAAACCAACGAAGTTACCGCTCTAAATTGGACGATCGCAGCGGGACGGAGCGACGTTGAATTAATCTCTGTCTATGCTTTTGACAATTTATTGCGTTTTTCATCATAATGTTATATTGATTTGCCATTAATATCTTCAGTTTTTCCCTAACTAACTCAATTGCGTATTTTATTTACCAAAGCTGATTATCTAGTACACTTTTTAGCCTCTTTTGGGGCGTTTTCGGAACGTTTTGTAGAAAGAACTAACACAACCCAAAATTGCCAGATTTGCTGATGAATGTGAATATTCAAAGCAAACTAACGGTAAATATTGCATTGTAAGAGCAAATACTTTTACATGCATTCATCAAATTGTGATTGATACCAAAAATCACCGGAAAAAATCGTGTTCTTACAAACCATATACCCATTTACCCCAGACGCTCCAAGCGCCCCAATCGCCCCAAACACCACAAACGGCCCTTTCGCCCAAAACGCAAAATGCTTCGTCAAAACGGCTAGTAAGATCAATTTGAAAATTTCACCTCAGATCAAGGTCAAGGTCAAAGCCAAGGTAGCCAAAGTAGGTCACGTTGCATCATAGAAGACGCGTTTTGACGAAACAAACACAATGGTACCATTTTCAGCTCTCTATCTATATCATGAAAAGAGTTATTGCCAAAAATATTTATAACCGCGCATGACCTTGAGGTGACTGAGGGAATGTTGACTGGAGACTGTTTCCAGGTCAGTGCTACTTTACCATTGATTCCATCAAAAACAATTCGCAGCGACAAGCACTCCGCTTGTCACTGCGTTTCGTAGTTATTGAGATATTAGCGGAAGCGTAAATCAGCCCTTCGTGGTCAGCACGAACTTCCGGCAGTTTTCGGTTTATAACTTTATCAGTTATCACGATTTCGACTTAAATTTTTGATGAGTACATATATGTATCTCGAGAACCAGGAAGGGATTTGTCGATTTTGTTTTAAACGGAAATTTGATAAACATGTAAATATTTTTTTCTTCTTTCAAAATTGCGAAATTTTGTAATGTTTTGTATAGCAAATTCGAGATAACCATCTTAAATCCCTTGCAATTGTCTACTAGTACCTCTTTTGGCTTGTATTTTGCAGAAAATGTAAACCTATTTATTAAAAACGCCTGAACATGCCTCCCAAAAAGTGATCCTGGGGTTAAAATTGGGAAACTGGCAATGTTTCGTTAGAAATTGCATGTTATTAACACCAGTAAAACGCCTTTTTGGGCGATGATTGAGCGATCGTGCTCTGGTTAAGCAAAAACAGGTTTGAAATATGAAACGGTAAGGGAGCACACGTGGTAACACAAACATTTTAGTCCTCTAGAAAATTTCCATGCCGCAATGCATGCCAATATACAAATTAAGTTGCCTTAAATTGCTCATGATCTCCTTTCCAAATCCGCCAAAAGGGAGTGCGTCCTGAGCGCTGCATGATTCAGCGTATAAATCAATGCTTAGGGGGGGCTTGACAGGCCCCCACCTGTTAACTTCCAAACCAAGCAACTTAGAGCAATGCGGTAAGAACCAGCATGTTGCCTGTTATGAGAGGCTTCTAACACTTTGCAATTTTTAGGTTTCAGATGAACGGATGACCTTCCAGGGCAAGTGAATGACCTCGGTTTTACCACGTCCAGAACAGCGATTTTGCTCTTCAGAAAACCTCAAAATTAGAAATTGATAAATGCAAATAAAAAGGCATGTCCCTAGACCATTTTTGGCTCAGAGATACAGAAAATGTAATTATTTGTTAGTATCTTGTAAACAAAAAGTCAAAAAAAGGTATTAAAAAAATGACGTCATCAGTTTCTTACACTTAGGGAGCCATGAATCAGTCAGAAATAAAGATATTGCTTTGAAATTTGGTATGAGTATTATCCATACCTAGTTCTCTCGCATATATTCCGGGTTTTCTAAAATCTTTGAAAATTTAGAAAATTTTGTCAAAAACCCAAAATTTTGAAAATCTAAAATTTTCATTTGAAAGAAAATGGAATTTGTATCTTTGGTGAATTGCGTTTACAATTTGCTTTAAAACTCTATTTTCTACGATTTTTCAAATATTTCTAATTTTTATCAACATGACGTCATCAAAACGTCATTATTTCCAAAATTTCATAACCAATTTATAAAAGAAAATCAGCAAGATGCAACGCATGTGTAAAAAGTTATTCAAGAAAAACCTTAGGGGGGCTGTAGGGCGAGGGTTAAGCAAGGTTTTGTTTCCTTTTGATGTTCGCGTTTGCCAACTGCAACGCGCTGTGGTATCACCTCCATCAGAACGCACCATAATAAAACAAAATTGATTTGATGGACCTATCCAATGGTGAAGACCCAATCTTAATCGGAGAAGTGGTTGCCAAGTTATTAGCTTCCCCCCCCCCCCCCCCCCAAAGCGTCTGTATGGCCGGGTCGGGCCGGGTCAAGGCGGGTAGGGCCGGGTCGTGCCGGGTCAAATGTAAATGTATCTAGTAAGTTGACGAAAAACCTCAAGGGTGCTTCGCGCCCGCTCAGTAATAAATACTAAGTTGAAATTGACAAAAGAAACAAAGGCAAGCAAGTCATGATGATTGTGGCTTAAACGGAATAGTTCACCTTTAACATGGGGTTTTGGACTGAGATAGCAGATTTGTAGAGCAGATCTAAAAATGGTTTGTGGTGAAATAATTACCTCTCTACGTTAAGTAATTTCGACACAGGACTAGTGGGCCCGTTTTCATTCCCGCTCTTCCGGGCCACAATCGGGGAATGAACGCTCGCCAGAGGTATGACGTCATACCCGCTGACGTCAGAATTGCGTCATACGCTGATTCTGCCGAAAACTAGCCGTGGTATTTATACAGACTTTGGCCGTGGTCATTTAGTAGCTTTGAAATAGTACAGAAGTAATATAGGTTGTTATTACCACAGTGGATATAAATAGTTATTACCAAGGTCTGGTATTACCACCGAGTTGGTTCAGTGACTGGATGCATTTCCGGGATCAGAAGCCAGAATTCCGAGCTTGCGAAATTGTATTGTAAGAAGGTGCAAATCCCAATATAGAAACGGGGCGACCCTGAGTTGAACGCGACGATTTTCTGGTAAGTTCTTGTTCTTGTTGACCTTATACATCATTGATCATGAATCTGATTTTTACACAGACCAGGTATTTCATGTGTTTGTTGCATGGAAGTGCTTGCTTGATTGGTTCTACAGAAGTATAATGCAAATATGGTAGTTATTTTACTGCAGTCCATGATAGAAATATGGATATAATATATCTAAATATAATGGGAAATTGTATTAATATCCAGACAGTTATTGCATATGACACAGAAAGCTAACAGGTGGACATGTTTTGTCATAAAATACTTGATCAGCACCTTTTGATTCATTGTGTAAAATTGCATCTTGCCTAATGAAGCCTTATGATGAAACACGTCCAACTGTGGGTCTGTTCCTGTGGCGCCTCTAACCTCCTCAAAGTTGCTCCAACTTTCAACTGTCCCAGGCGTACACAAGGGTGGGAGGGGGTAAATGGACCAATGCCCCCCCCCCCCGAAGGTCTGTATGTGCCCCTTTGGTAAACAAAATTAATTAATTTGTGTTTGTTTTTTAGGAAAAAGTTGGGCGATATTCAGCTTTTGCACACCTTTATATAGGTAAATTGAATTAACATTTCAGTTGTAATGGCGGAGTCATTGCGGTTGGTTGAGGGGATTGATGGGTGATACAAAATATTATTGTTAGGTAAGTACTGATAATGTCTCTGTTTTGAGTGCAGTTCTAATTAAATCAGACGTGTAGAATTAGTATAAAATATTTGGTTTTCCTATAATAAGGTGTGTAAAACCGGAATACGGGCAAAAATTGTTGAAAATATGCCCCTCCAAAAATATATTGGGTCAAATATGGTGAGTTTTTTGGGTTGGGGTACTTTATGCCCCCCTAAGCAAAAATTGCCCCCTCCTGGAGTGAATCCTGTGTACGCCACTGGCAACTGTTATATCCTTTTGCACAGAGAGTTGCAAGTTGGAGCAACTCGGAGGAGGTTAGAGGCGCCACAGGAACAGGCCCTATGTCAGCTTTGCCGGGTTGTTTGTCTAATGGGGAAATGGTAATTTTCTTGTAAAACAAGATGCATCAACAATGCAAGTTAACTGCTGTTCAACTGGGCTCGTCATAACCAGTGGCGTACCTAGGATTCACTCAAGGAGGGACAATTTTTGCTTAGGGAGGGGGCATAAAGTACCCTCACCAAAAAAAAACTCAGGTCTTGGCCAGCTATATTTAAAAAAGGGCATATTTTCACCATTTAAAAAAATATATTGATCAAAGGGGCACGTACAGAGTACAGACCTTACCTTACCTTACCTTACTTTACCTTACAGTAATCAGGATTTGTAGGCCTCAAGGCCTGTAGTACCCGCTCTCATCGAGTTCATGATGTCATGGCATGTCAAAGTCAGTGTCAGGTATGCTGAACCTGACGTGAACCCAATGGGCGTCCAATCTAGCCTTGGAAGGCATTCAGCGAAGGAGCGCAGACCACTTTGGATGGGAGGCCATTCCAATCATTCACAATATGTGTGGCGAAGGCGAATTGTCTGACCCTTGTGGTCGCCGAGGACTTGCAGAGTTTGAAAAGATGGCCTCTAGTTGGACCGTCAGGGGGAATTGCCCTGTTTGCCCCCCCCCCCCCTTGTGTACGTCTATGGTCCTAACCTCATACTTTTCCCATATTCCTACATTTCATCCAAATCTGAAGGTAAGGTTTCATTGTTTGGTTGTGTCAAAATACTGTACTGTTCACACTGTGCATGGTGAAAATCAAATCTTCTGTCACATTAAAATAGCTTACTTTTCCTGCCACTACTTTGGAGTGTTTTAGTGTGTCAATATTGTCTACACTATGATAACATGAAAGTCCACTGTTAGAACCTGACCGAAGTGTACAGCCAGGGAGGGGATGAAGTACAGCCTTGTGGAGAAACTCTATATAACCATCATGCATTATTTTGGCTTATATATGTATATTGTCACAACAAATTTTGTATTTTAAAACATTGATACATCTACTGTGAAGGACTCTAACACAGCCATCATGTTTTATATTAGTACAGACAATATTGTGTAAGGCTGCAGCCTTGGTTTGATCCATGCCCATGGGCATTGATCAAACCAATGTTTGAAATTTATATGTATAACACATACATATCTTCCATAGGTGTAGATTTATATACTTTTGGGGTGGCCCTCGCCCCCCCCCCCCCCCAATGTTGAGTTCGCCCCCCCCCCCCCAATGGTACCCGCTCGGCCCTCCCAATGTTTTTGGCCGCTGGCGGATCCAACAGGGGGCAAGGCGGTCAAGCCTCCCAAACCGCCTGAAAAGGGCAACAAATTGACACGTTTCCTATTTCAAAAGAGAGTATATGCAGCTTTTACTAAGAAAAGCTTGTTTTAAATCCCCTCTTTATGTATAAAGATGCGAAATCCGGTGAATTGTTAATATATTTGCAATGTTCTATTTTTAGGGGATTTTTCTGAAGAAATGGTTTTTTAATTGATTTCTTTTAAATTATTTTTGGCGGGGTCAAAAACCAAAGTTTTCACAAATCCGAAAGTAAATTTTGTAGCCCTTGCCATTTGCTATTTTCTGACATTTTGTATTGCATTTTGCTCAAAATATAGAATTTGCATGCTCTCTTAACCCGCGCGGCGCTGGGGGGTAAATTTTACCCCCCTCCCGAGTTTTCGCTATAGATTAAAAACTACACTAGATATCGACGCGAAACTTTCAGTACATTATCTGGCATCGATTTGACGTCTTCAGATAAATCTTGGAGAAAATCGGTCGAGAAGTTTTTGCGAAAATAGCGTTTTAGTGACGTCATGTAACGCCATTTTCGGTCCAAAATGGACGAAATTTTGATCGATGATAGAACAGCGAGTATTGAAGCAAATTGCAAACAAAGCACGTCAAAAGGAAGGAAATGACATTCTCTACAAGATGACTGTCTCGGATTTGCACAATTTTGATTTTCTGACCCCCAAAATGCAAAAAATCGTTTTTATTTTTTTCAAAGTTTACAAATCCAAAATTGTAAGAATTTTCAAAAAACCGGAAGATATGTCAGATAACCATCTCTAATGAGTGACTATTCCAAATTTCAAACAAATATCTATATTTTTGACCCCCAAATGACACTAATAGGTGTTCAATGTGATGGACGCATTTTAAAAAAAAATCGCAAATTTTGACATTTTTAGACATCGTACACAAAAACAAATTGCACCATTGGATTGATGTGGCAAAACTGAACCGTAAACATGTGTCGGTTATTGCAAATTTTGGATTTCAAAATTTGACCTTTTTTGCCTGATCTTGACCTGACCTTGAGGTCAAATGTCAAAATAACCATTATTTTTGGATTCTACGTCTGAAATAACCCATGAGACATGTGTCACATGGGTTTCATATTACTTTTTCACAGTGTGACCTTTTGTGACCTGACTTTGACCTTGACCTGTATATAGTATGATATTCATACTCAAGCATTACCCTCTCCTTATATTTAGAAGTGTTTTGGCAGAGTTTCGGCGCGCTGCTGTTGATAGTCCGGTCTCTGCAGCCAATAATCTCGAAAACAGGTGGTTTTGACCTTTGACCTGACCCTGACCTGATATGTGACCTTTTAAATAAAATTTTAAGAATTACTTAGAATCTTCCCATCGAGAGCTTCCGATCACCGCCTTGTGCGTCTCGCTGCGATTATTGGTTCGGGAGATAAGAGGGGGGGTAAAATTTACCCCCCAGCGCGGCGCGTTCGGATGGAGACCCCAGCGCCGCGCGGGTTAACCCGCGCACTGCAGGGGATCTGCGCCGAACACGAACTGCAGGGGGTTGATTTACGCCCCCCCCCCCCCCCCCTCTGATATCTCGAAAACTACGCAACGTAGCGAGAAGCGGAAAAAGGCATTTGATAGCTTCATACATGTTCTATTTAAAGTATTCAGTGTTTTTTAAGTCAGGTCAAAATTGAGGTCACCAGAGGTCATCAAAGGTCAAATTTTCCAGTTTGTTTTCCTGTTTTAGGACATCGCTCCAGAAATTCCCATATATCTCAGAAACGATGATAGTTAGAAACAAACGGAAAAGGCAAACGCCAGTCAGTGAAATTTGTAATCGCTAAGGTGTCCTCATATTTGATCTCAGGCCAATATTTGAGGCTCCAGAGGTCAAAAATAAAAAATAAACGTTTTTTGCTAAATCGTGTTTTGCTATTAACTTTTTACTTATCAAGATAACGGAGAACTGTTTACGCCATTGTGTTTATCTTGTCAAGGTGCTTTGAATGATATATATTCAGGGGCGCAGCCAGACCTTCAGAAAGGGGGGGGGGGGGCAAGCACCTGGGAGAGGCCCCCAACAAACCCCCAACAAATACCCCTGGATATGAAAAACTCTACGGATTTCGGCCACTTTATTTTGTGAGGCCCCCTTTTTAGCATTTTTTTCTCGTCTACTTTTCATGAGCTAGATTGGACCAGGACCCTCAGTAGGCATTGTACTGAGCGCATTACTAATTTGTATTGTTACGTACAGGAGAGAAAACATATCTTAGCCATGACAACAGGTGGGGGCTCGGCTTTTGAGTTGGGGGCGGCTGAAATGACGAAAAAATGTACCCCCATTTTGATACGCGTATTTAAGCCTTTGCAGCATTTTTAATGTGGATTTTCATGTTATAGTAGGTAGGTATGTACTTGTTAGTTAGCGTCGCGAAGCGGCGCGAAATTTTTACGGTTTTGCCTGATAAAACCCAGAAATATAGGCGGTGTGCTTTGTAGAGGATAATAAGCTAAACATGATATTCATGCAATTCAGCGTTACGACGAACCGATGACGATGACTATGGCTTCGTTATGACGATGACTACCGATGTGACGCCGCGAAGCGGCGTGAAAATGTGAATTTTAGGTCCTGGAAAACGAAATGTTAATATTGGAACCAGGCCGTGAGGTGAGATGGCTTGGGGAGATGGTCCTGACCTGTTTCGACTATTAGCTCTTCGGTCCAGCAAATTGTGCACCGCTGGAGCAGCTTCCGGGTGCCGATCTCCTCGTCTTTTCGTTCGCGTCGCCTTTTTCGGAACTCGGCAAACTAGCTAAACATGTAGCCTGCGTGAAACTTAGAAGTGAATATTTTATGAAGGGAATGGGCCCTGGGGCCAGCAATTACCGCCAAGGAGAGCCTCTGCCAGACACTTAATGCAATTCTTTTTCCCATTTTCCAAATTTGTATAAGCAATTGCAAAACTTGTGTCATGCCTAGCTGGATTTGTACTGCACTGCAAAGACAATTTTTACGATAATTTTTTATTTTTTCCCTCAAAAAGTGTGTGTGTGGTGGGGAGGGGGGGTCGACCCTCCACCGCCTTCTAAAAGTGGGGGGAGTTTGCCCAGACCTCCCCCGACCCTCCCATCGGCGACGCCCCTGGCTGACAAATATTGCAGCACACACTCCTGAGAGGAAAATGGTTAAATTGTTTTGTACTACCATCACCCCCCCCCCCCCCTCCCCCCCCCCCACGAATTCAAAAACGCATCAGACTTATCAAATAACCATTTTGAAGCCAAAGAAAACATTGCACCAGGTGGGTCAGAGTACAGCACATTACCGCTCATTATAACCGCGCCGACCACGGATAGCAGGCGCTCCAGCTATAGCAGGCGCTGCAGGCGACGGCTAGAAACCCCTGGGCAGGCTCGAGGGCCCCGTTCACAGACTCAATAGACCTCTGGATAAGCTTGAGAGGGCCCTGAACAGACTCAATGGCCCCTTGGCAAGCCGAGAGGCCCCTAAGCAGACTCTAATAGCCCCTGTGCAGGTTCGAGAGGCCCCTGAACAGGATCAATGGACCAAAGGGAAAGCTCGAGAGGCCCTTGAACAGACTAATGACCCCTAGGCAGGTTCAAGAGGCCCTGGAACAGACTCAATGGGCCCCTGGGCAAGTTCGAGAGGCCCCTGGGCAGGTTCGAGAGGCCCCTGGGAAGGTTCGAGAGGCCCCTGAACAGACTCAATGAGCCCCTGGGCAAGCTTGGGAGGCCTCTGGGCGGGCTCTAATGGCCCCTGGGCAGGTTCGAGAGGCCCCTGAACAGACTCGATGGTCCTCTGGGAAAACTATGAAGGGCCCCTGGGCAGGTTCATGAGGCCCCAAAACAGACTATAATGGGCCCCTGGCCAGGCTCGAGAGGCCCCTGAACATACTCAATGGGCCCCTGGACATGCTCGAGAGGCCACTGGGCAGGTTTGTTGGGCCGTGGGTGGGCTCAATTGGCCCCTGGACAAGTGTACATGCTCTAGAGGCCCCTGGGCAGGTTTTTGGGGCCCCTGAGTGGGCTCAATGGGCCCCAGGGCATGTTCGAAAGGTCCCTGGGCATGTTTTTGCACCCTTGAGTGGGCTCAATGGGCCCCTGGACATGCTGGAGAGGCCCCTGGACAGTTTTGTGGGCCCCTCGGTGGGCTCAATGGGCCCCTGGACATGCACAAGAGGTCCCCTGGGCCGGATTCGAAAGCCCTTCAGTGTCTCTGAGGGCCCTTGACATGCACCAGAGTGACCCTTGTCTGGTTTGAGGGCTCCTCTGTGACTTTTTGAAAGCCATTCAGCTAATGCAAATGGTATCTGGGCCAATCTCGGCGGTGCCCCCTTGTGACCCGTAAGGGGGGGGGGGGGGGGGGGGGGCAATTGCCCCCTTGCCCCCCCCCCTGGCTGCGCCCCTGTATGTATGGTGACCTTGTTAAGTCAACTTAACAATTTGACCTAAGGTCAAGGCCAAGTGGTGACCCAAGTAGGGCATGTTGCATATGGGAAGACGTGTATCGACGAGACAAACAAATTGATGTCTGTTTTACTTCTCTATCTTCATTATGTCGAGAGTTATTGACAAAAAAGTGATGGTGACCTCGCATGACCTCAAATGACCCAATAGGGATCACTGAACAAAACTTACACTTGGATAATCAAGAATATCCTATATTAACATGATCCAGAAGTAATTGGACTAGTACCATGCATATCCTTGAAATAGGAAGCATTTGTATATTTCCCCATTGACTTATTATGGGGAGTTTACGCAATTGACCTGACCTTAGGTCACCGATATCAAACTTCCGAGTTATACGAATTGTAAGTACTGATGCCCTCATGACATCCTGTAAGTTTCAACCTAATCGGTGAAAAACTCTGGCTTTGGCACAACTGCAAACATGTTTGGTGGTGGGATCACTTGACCTGGTCTGGTGACCTGACCTGAGATGACCCGAGCATATTTTTTTCTCAAAGTGTGCGCAATTGATGTCCTAACAGGTGTATCAAAACCCGGCGGCGTTTTTTCGCTATCTTTGAAAATCCTGAGGGGGCGGAAATCACCCCCCCCCCCCCCCCCCCCCTGCAGTGCGCGGGTTAAAGTTTAGCTGTTTTTTTTTATTCGCCAAACTCGTGTGTAGTAACGTCACTAAATTCGTGATATCTCGATTTTGTTATCGACAAAATTTCTTCATTTATGCACAGAAGACGTAAAATGTGTGTAGGAGAAGGTACCCAAAGTTTAACGTTGATATCGCTATTGGTTTTTGAGCTATTGCGAAAATGTGTCGGGTTGGAGATATTCCCCCCCCCCGTCATTGGCAGGTTAGCATTGCCATTTTACTAAGTAAGGGTTCCAAGTAAGGACTCGGGCCTTCTGGCGGATGCAGACCGGTCCAAAACGTTGGTTTGAGGGGCCGTCCGACAGATTTCCAAAACTCATGAGATTTCGTCTGTTTTTAGGCCCCTCTTGCCAGTGACGGCGCCCCTCTGGCCAGTGACGACGCCCCTCTGGCCAGTGACGGCGCCCCTCTGGTCAGTGACGGCGCCCCTCTGGCCAGTGACGGCGCCCCTCTGGCTAATATCGGCGCCCCTCCTGCTAATGACGGCGCCCGTCCGGCCAGTGACGGCGCCCCTCTGGCCAGTGACGGCGCCCCTCTGGCCAGTGACATCACCCCTATAGCCAGTGACGGCGCCCCTCTGGCCAGTGACGGCGCCCCTATGGCCGGTGACGGCGCCCCTCTGGCCGGTGACGGCGCCCCTCTGGCTAGTGTTGGCGCCCCTCTGGCTAGTGTTGGCGCCCCTCTGGCTAGTGTTGGCGCCCCTCTGGCTAGTGTTGGCGCCCCTCTGGCTAGTGTTGGCGCTCCTACTGCTAATGACGGCGCCCCTCTGGTTAGTGACGGCGCCCCTCTGGCCAGTGACGGCGCCTTATGGCCAGTGACGGTGCCCCTCCTGCTAATGACGGCGCCCCTCCGGCCAGTGACTGCGCCCCTCCGGCCAGTGACGGCGCCCCTCCGTCTAATGACGGCGCCCATCTGGCCAGTGACAGCCAGTCACATTTACTCAGTATTGTGTACCTAATTGGCTCCGAATAATGGGCTATGTGATAATAAACCTAAGACACTGTAATGACGGCACCCCTCTGGCCAGCGACGCCAAATGACAAATGACAGTGAGGCCAGTAAGTGACTCCAAATGACGCTGTTTCAAAATGTTTTCTTTTGTTGTGCTTGTGCTATTACGTTAGCAGTATTATTTGTGTTGACGTCATCATTTGTCGTTCACGTTGTTGTTCACGTCATCACGTTGTTCATGCTCAGTCATTGTTGTGTTTTATGTCGCCATATTGTTTTTTTTAAAGGTAATTGTTTTTATTTTCTTGTCTGCAGGCCGCCAACGTTCAGCCTCCGCAAGCAGGTCGCCGTGATCGACTTCTCGGCTCATATGGGCCGGACTATGCGCGGAATGACGACGGCATTGTGGAGTGAGGACATACCGCTAACCTTTTTATAAATTGTCTTTCTGTCTGTCATCTTTCCTCTATTGCAAAGCGCCGGTATGGTCAGCAATGCACGAGGGATTGAGCTCGCCTATTACATCTAAAAATGCTGTTCATGTCATGTAACTAGCTGTGGTCCTTGGTTGTCCGGTTGTCTTCCAGACTGTCTCTCTGTTGTTTAATGTCGTACAACCAAAGGACATAATGGACGTTTTGATGCCCTACCATTATTACATTTACGCCAGACATTATACCTCGCTTACATCGTTGTTTCAGAACAGTGCGGTGCTTCAAACGGGTGTCGGACTCCTGCATCGTGACGCCCATCAAGGTGCCAAAAACCTTTCTGCACGTTCGCCGAGTCTGGCTAAGATCGTGGCGATGCGGAAACGGCGGGGCATCTTCGGCCCCATCGTTCACCAGGACGATCCCCGCCGGTCGAGTGGGCCGTACGGCCATCGGGCTATAGGCCCAGATGAGTCGAAGGAGACTCTCGACAGCAGCTGGGCAGAGCACTCCCGCTTCAACGACAGCGTCCAGTGAAGCTGGAAGCGGGGGGGGGGGTTCGACCCGGTATGTGGTGATCAGGCACGTTGCCAGGATTTTTATCAGGAGTGGGGTGGGGGCACGTCGGTGATAGAAACAAATTTCGCTCCTCAGACATATGTTGGGGGGGGGGGGGCGTGGTCGTCAGAGAATCTCATTTTATCTAGTGTAAATATATTTTCCTCGGGGGGGGGGGGGCGCAGGGCCCCGGTAGCCACCCCCTTGTCTACGTCCCTGGTGGTGATCAGCATTGCTTCGTGGTGCCAGTGTTGCTGGGTTGAAGCACCGGCTATGACACCTGTACAGTGTACAATGTATATAATATAATACTCATCCAGTACATCATTTGACCATAGAACTTGGTGGCTTGCAATGTGTTTACAGTACGCACATGAAGAGGGAAGAGCGTTTCAATTTACCTATACAATAACCATGTGTACAACATTCGGTAGCTTTTCGCGACGCCGGCACTGTCCAACACCTTACGGTGTAATGCACCTGAAAGACGGGTCGCAGCACGGAACTTGGACGTGGCACGAGAACGAATTTATATATTCAGATATTGCATTCAATCACATAGTATATTGCACTTTACATCCTACCGCTGAGTGTTAGCTCTTCTTGTTCCTGGTTCACCACAGGGAATACTCTGTGCGGAAGTATGAACGTTACATTCACAGTATATCCGTACAAAAGGTATTAAATGCCAACAAAGTTGCTTGCGCTCCTAGTCGCACAGACTGCGTAGTCAAGAGCGAACGCACACAGCACCGCCACCGGGCTATACATCAACTAAATCTACATAGGAGTTGCTCCGCGAGACAGGTCCACGATCCGCTGTCGCCACAGCCAGACTGGTTATTGATTCGACTCTGATTGCATCGATTAGAATCGTTCAATCAAAATCCCTGAATCAAAGAAGAATCGATTCACCACCGGATTGTTTTATTCATGAATCGTGATTGAATCAAAACTCGCATAGAAACAAGGCTGTTTAAATCAAAAAGGTTGTGCAATGCTATTTCAATGGTGAGTCAAACATGATTTGATCCCAAAAAAAAATATTCTTTGAATCGGAAAGAATCATTTCTCAAAATGTTTATCCATGAATGAAACGGTGACTGAATCATTTATATTCCAAAATGAGTCGTGATTAAAACCTTCCAAATACGGTGAATCAATAACCAGTCTGGCCACAGCATCAAATGCATCGCTGGCACGGCGCCAGCGACGTGCCGCCCGTAACATCCTCCACACAAGAAGAAGAGCGGTTGACTACTCTCGAACGAAACTTAAACTGCTGACACACAGTCACACACAAAGATGAATTCCTAACTTCGTTCCTTACATGTCGTCTCAAAACAAAAACTTCAACTAGGCCAGGCACAGGCACGTAGCCAGGATTTCGTCCAGGGGGAGGGCGGCGCCTCGAAAGAGCCCCTTCCCGAGCGTTGAAAGGGCCCCTTCCCAAGCGTTGAAAGGCCCCCCCCCCAAAAAAAAAACTCATGAAAAGGCACGTTACAAGGCTGAAAAATGCAGTATGGCAGGTATGGCATGGGCCATATCAACGTTTAGGAGCTGGAGTTAGCAAACTGCCACATCAACTTTGGAACCAGCGACACGAATTTCGAATCAGCTATACCAACTTGCAATGGCGCGAAAATTTTGAGTATTATGCCCTGGGTTGCTTTCTCATCAATGCGTTGCATTGCGTATGGTGCGGACCTCTAAAATTGCTATATTGTGCGTTTAAAAGTGCGGGGAAAAGTGCTAAAGTGAACTATTTTGTCCAATAATATAGGAAAGTAGCAACATAACACATAAATGTGCCGAGAAACTGACCGATTTTTTTCCTAACCCGCATATAATTGAATTTGTAGTTAAATTGCGCCGCGGAGCGGCGCGAAATTTTTAGTTTTATTCCCTGTGCAACTGTATTCTTACTGTTGAAAGGCCCAAGGTCTCTTCAGATCGTCTAGGGACCTCTGACCTCTTTCTACGCCCTTCCAACCTGTTCAGGGACTCATCTGGGATCCGCGAAGCGAAAAGACATGATGTGGAGTGGGTGATATATATATAATACAAAGAGGGCTTACTATACAGGAAAAAAATAAAATCGGATCTTTCGGGTATATTGTAGCACCCTGACGAAAGGTGTTACAATATACCCGAAAGCTCCGCTTATAATATTTGTATTGTGGAGTAAGTCCTCTTTGTATTTAATCTTCATCTGGGATCTCTACGTCCTTTGACCCTTCCGATCTCACCAAAGACTCCTCAGACCTTCCAAGAAGCCCCTCTTGTGTGTCAAGGGGCCCATTCGGCCTGTTCAGAGGTCCTTCCGACCTGGCCAGCGACTGCACTGGCTGCTTTGTCGCCCTGCCGACATGCTCAGGGGCAGGGGCGGCGGATTGCGGGGCGCAGGGTACCCAAAATCCCCCTCAAATGAAAATCCTGGGGAGGGGAAGGGTCATGTTGCCCCCAGATTGAGCAAGCTAAAATCTGGGGGGGGGCAAAACTACCCTTTGCCCCCCAGGATTTTCGACTGTGGGAAATTTTGGATACCTTGCCCCCGCAATCCGCCACCCCTGCTCAGGGGCCCCTCCGACCTGCCCAGGGGCCCCTCCAGTCTGGCTAGGAACTCATCCGGCATGTTCAAGGGGCCTTCCGATCGGCCCAGGGACCCTTTCGATCTAGCCAGGGGCCCCTCTGACTTGCCCAGGAGCCCTTCCGATCAGCCCAGCGACTCTTTTGGTCGGCCTGCGCTGGCTGCTTTGTTGCCCTGCCGACATGCTCAATGGGCCCTCCGACCTGCCCTGGAGCCCCTCCGTGCTGGCCAGGGGCCACTTCGGCATGTTCAAGGGCTCTTCTTACCCGCCCAGGGGTCCTTTCGGTCTGGGCATGGGCCCTTCCGATCTGCGCAGGGGCCCTTTTAACTTTACAGGGGCCCTCTGGTCTCTCCAGGGGCTCTTTAACCTTCTAAAGGGCCCTTCCGACCTAGCAAGGGACTGCGATGGCTGCTTTGTCGCCTTGCGACATGCTCCGAGGGCCCTCCGACCTGCCCTGGGGCCCCTCCGTGCTGGCTAGGGGCTCATTCGGCATGTTCAGGGGCCCTTCTGACCCACCTAGGGGCCTTTTCGGTCTGGTCAGGGCCCTCTGAACTGCACAGGGGCCCTCTGGTCTGTCCAGGAACCCTCCAACCTGCTCAGGGGCCCTTATGACCTGGCAAAGGACTGCGCTGGCCGCTTTGTCGCCCTGTCGACATGCTCAGGGGCCTCTCAACCTGCCCAGGGGCCCCTCTGTGCTGGTTATGGGCTCATTCGACGTGTTCAGGGGGCCCATTCGACGTGCTCAGGGGGGCCTCTGACCCGCTCAGTGGCCCTTTCGGTCTGGCCAGGGGCCCCTCTGACATGCACAGGGCTCTCTTGAACGTCCAAGGGGCCCTCTGGTCTTTCAGAGAGGGCCCTGGTGGCCCTAAAGGGCCTCTGAAGTCATCTAAACTCTCTAAAAACCACGCTTCGTGTAGTAAAGAGCCTATGATACCGCGCTTCGCGCTGTCTCGGCCCTTTTCGGCGCGCGCCGAAAAGGGGCCTCCAGGGGGGGGGGCGGCCGCCCCCGCCGCCCTTCCCTTGGCTACGTGCCTGGCCAGGCACACAGCACATGAACACAACCAAATTACGCAAACTTCACGGCGAGTAGCGGGGGGGAGGGGGCAGGCTCGACTGCCTACCGCCACAGGAAACCTACACTGATTCGTCTGCGCTGTCATCAAGCATCACATTAACGTCTAAGTTGTATTTGCAATCAATGAGAATGCAATGCGAGTTCCGAAAAAAACAGACGTTTCGACAAGGGGGACTATCAAAGCGTTCAAAGTTGTAGCATTCAATGCTTGTCCCATCCAAAACCGCTGCCAACAACGCTTGCGACATCCAAAATTCGCCCGGGTAGGGGACATCTTCATGAGCCAAACTCGCCGCATCCAAAATGGTGCTCGCTGCATCCAAAACCGTAGCATACAGCCACACACAAAGCCGTGGCAGTCAAGCTTGCGCCATCCAAAACTGTCTGGCGTGGTCATATTGGAACTACTAGTTGCAGTGAAACCCGCTAGATGGAGGGAGTAGCGTGGTGATGACGTTGTCACTCTAACATGCAAGTCAGCTACAGTGGAATATGTTTATGCGAATGGGCATCTGACACCACACTGGACCCGACGTCGCCTCGCATCGGCCGGCAGCTGTCGGGCGGGGAGGAGGGTGAGGCGTGAGCGGTGCAGACCGACGGAGTGGGGAACGTCACATCGAGACCGTGGGAAAGCTAATGGTAATTATAAAACTAAGCTTGATGCTGCGTTGGCACTGCGCCACTTGTTGCTAAGGCCAAGAAAATCACTCACGACGAGGATGGGCGTCAGCTGCCACGTTTCGATATGCGATTACCGGCCCATTCCGATAAACCTGATGGTATTAGCGTATGGTACTGCTACTACCATAGTCATTGGCGGATCCAGAACGGTGGTTGGAGGGGGGACGGGTGGTGGGCGGAGGGGGAGCCAAATTCCCCCCAAAAAAATATCACATAATTCTGAAAACTCATCGTATTTCGCTTGGTTATGCATTGATAGCCGATTTTAAACAAACTTTCCCTTGTAAAAGTTGCTTAGATTGTCTTCCATATCAGGAAATGTGTCAATTTCGTGCCGATTTCAGGCGTTTTGGAGGGGAGTCATGGCCGCAATCCCCCCCCCCCCCCCCCCCTGGATCCGCTAGTGACCATAGTCTGCAACGGATTTAATTAACGAATTTCTTATTCTATAATTAATTATTAATTGTAATGAATTATTATTGAAAATTTAACATATACATAATTTAATAGAAATACATAAATATAATAGTTAACTCCTTAAGTAAGTACCAAGGTGTGTTCTAGATGGACTGGATCAACAGTTTTCTGGTCACATAGGGAGAGCGACGTCCTAACACAGCTTCGAAAACTTCCGCCCCCTAACTTCAGGGGTTTTAGAAATATAGAGGCACCGCCTCCAAACTGGATGGGCCCGTTTTGACCAGGGGATCCGAAAGTAATAGTAGTGGCCAGACGCCGCTCCGCCAGCCGTCTCCCGCGTGCGCGCCTATTACCGACAGCCATATTTTTCTGGAAATTACCTCTTCTGCACGTAAGGACATTCCAAAGTGCGCGGTGATGCCACCGCGTATTTTCTGCAGGACCGGCTGAGGCAGAGCCAGTCATCTCTTTTATGCTAATAAAAACACCTCACGTATGGCATATTTCCGGTAAAATAAGCAATATTTGAAAGAAAATAAACTTGTTTTGTTCCAACGACAGCAGCAGTTACCTAGTTTTCCCATAAAATTATATATTTTTCATGAATTTTCATGCCAAAAAATGAATATTCCACCACCAAATTCTCAACGCTGAGAAAAGCCAGACTGGCCAGAGAAAAGAAAACCACAAAAACACAAAATCTCAACGAACAGTGTGTAGTAATACAAAGTCCCGTCAGTTTTGAATTGCATAATAATTTTGTGATCCAGTGTAGGACTTGCAGATAATTCGAAACTCTCAAATTGATCTTAAGATAAAAGTGATGGACATTAGTGCCGATCAAGTACTCGTTATCTGATACTAGTCTCGAAAAACGCCCAAGTTTTAACGCTGATCATTTCTGAAATAATGGACTAAATGAGCATTGAGGTCCCTGTTATATGTCTTGACACGCGCCCTGGAGGGCCTCTGATAATTACACGCCCTGGAGGGGGGGCGGATTTCGCCCCCCCCCCCCTATGATCTCGAAAACCACGCAACTTAGCGACAAGCGGGAAACGACGTTAGATAGCTCGAGACAAGCTCTTTCGAAAGTATTTCGTTCCTTTTTTCAGGTCAATATTGAGGTCACCAGAGGTCATCAAGGGTCAGATTTTCAAGTTCCAAGACTTCGGTTCGAACACCCCCAAATATCTCGGGAACTATGATAGTTAGCAGCAAACGGAAAAAAACAATCGAAAGTCATTGAAAAATGCAATCGACTCAGGTGTCCTCAGATTTGAGCTCAGGTCAATAGTTTAGGCTCCAGAGGTCATCGAATATCAAAAAGGTGATTTTGTTTTCAAAACTGTTTTCCCCAAATAACCTTTTACCTAATAAAGATAAAGCAATAATGTTTACGCCATCGCGTGTGTCTTGCCAAGGCGCTTCGAATCATATTCATGGTGACCGGGTTAGGTCAACTGAGAAATTTGACCTCAGGTCAAGGTCAAGTGGTGAACCAAGTTGGTCATGTTGCATATTGGGAGACGTGTCTCGACGAGACAAACATATTGGTACCATTTTCTCTTCTCTATATTCATTATGTCGATAGTTATTGATAAAACCGTGTTGGCGGTCACAAAATTGACCTGACCTTTGGTCACCGATATTACAAATCCGAGATAAACAAATTGTTGGTATCGATGACCTTATGAAGTCCTGCACGATTGAAACCGATCGGCGTAAAACTGTGGCTGTGGTACTACTGCAAACGTTTTGGAGTTGAGGTCATCACGTGACCTGGTCTGGTGACCTGACCTGAGATGACCTGAGGCCAAGAATTTTACATAATGCGAAAAGTTCATTTCTCAACAGGTATACAAAAAACGGCGGCGCTGCGCGCCGCCGTTTTTGCGCTATCCTCGAAAAACCGGAGGGGTGGGCGGATTTCGCCCCCCCCCCCCTCCAGGGCGCGTGTTAAATGTGTTTAAAGCTCATACAACTGTAAAAGAGTGCATTTACTTTCAGGACGGAAACCCGTATAGTCCTTTTAAGACATCTACCAATATCAGTGGGTTTCCTGTAAACCGAGGTAACGATTGTTTTATTTGAAGCATCAACTGTTACATCTATAAATGGAATTCGGTAGTTTACTGACATTTCGAACGTGAATTTGATAATTGATTTGTCTTCAAGTTCGGATTTGAGGCACATGAGTTGTTCCTTGTCAACAATATCAACAAATATGTCATCAGTGTACCGGCAGTACGTGAAAGGTTTCTTCTAGGCTCTCTAAGGTCAGTGATTCTATCTGTGCCATATACGTTTCCGCAAATGACACCCCAAGGGGAATCCATTGCCACTCCATCGATCTGTCGGCAAAGCTTGCCCTCTGGGTGCAAGTCTGGGTGCAAAAGGAAAGAGTGTCTTTTGTGCATATCTCAAAGAGACGTTTGAGTTAGCTCTTGCTCTAGGTACACGTGGCGCCGGGATAGACGCATGAGAGTACACGTTCTCAAGAAGCATATCAATCATCTGATCAACAGGGACATTCGTAAAGAGTGAAGATGCGTCAAGAGATGCCAGGGTGTCATGCCTCTCCCGTACTCTGAGTATTTCTATGAATTCTTCAGACGATCTCAGGGAATAAGTTTTCGGTATGCAAGGTGAAATAATAGAGTTCAGCTGTATAGCTACATTGTAAGCTGGCGTGGGAATCAATGCAAAATGATTGGTCTAATAGGGATAACTTATTTGGGTGTCTGAGTTTCCATAAAAGTAACCTGAGTTAATCTCACCTCTCAGTTTCTGGAATATTACGCCACCGTTCTCTGCGTTAGCGACATCGATTATATCATTCAGTATGATTGTATATTATAACAAGTTTTATATCACATTCTTCTAGAACTTTAAAAAATAATGCGAATAGATTTAAACTGTGATGTATAGCTTTTCTTGAGTGTGTGCATTATTTCATCTTGTGTATATGGTGCTGATGAAGTAATTTATGACGAAACGCGTCCGCCTATGTGTTTACTTTCCTGTGTCATGTATGCCATAATTGTCTGTATATGAATATATACACATATATTACATAGCTGGAGGGGGTCGCACGGGTGTTATCGGAAAGCTGGACAATTAAAATGAACCTTAAACGGAAACAATAACAGAATCATACAAAGCCTATACGAGTGACTAGCACAGGGTCTGGAATTCAAGATATTGACCGCCACGACGATGTTCATGCTACATTAAGCATGATTTTGTATGTTTTACAGAGGCTAGGGGGGAGGGGGGTTCAAACTTCAAACATGTTTGCGCTACTTAATTATATACGGGGCTCAGTCGAAACGTTACGAAGCGTTACATTAAAACGGCAATATTCAACAAGGTGTTGAATATTGCCGAAGAAAGCGTTACGTAATATATGGACGATCCATAGTACGGCGGCGCTCGGCGCGTCGCGACACGACGGTGCGTTCTCCCACGGTGTAATGTGATACCCGCCCGCCCCGGGTCTGCCGCCCTCACATCATCACTCCATATTTATCTTTCACCAACACCTAACGGCTACCAGAATTCGGCGGGACGGGAGGGCGGAATCACGAGTTTTGTTAGTCCTCGAGTAACCGATGCCATTTTACAGCTTCAAACTGTATTTACGGTAAAAACACTCTCCGATACATACAACCGGCTATTCTGAGCGTCGTGTCAGGGTTAAAAGATGAGATACATGTTAAAAACGACACACATGCGTACACTGAGTAGAACAACAAAACACACACAATACACGATCGCAAGCACACACATCCAGCACAGCACATCAGATGTCATGTAAAAGAGTGCCAACTTTACATTTAAATGACGGTAAAGACGTCACGAATGTCCCGAGACAGGGTGTTGTACCGCTGCACCGTACTATATAAAAAGCGACACTTGCCGGTTGTAGTTCTCACGCGCGGGAGGGCCAAATCAGCGTCCTGGCGGGTGCTTCTGGAACGAAGTTCAGAATTGGCCGAAAGCTGGGAAGCTGGGAAATTTTGTGAAGAAGGTGGAGAGATTGAAGTTCGTACAGTTGCCGGGCGGTGAGCCAGCCCAGTGCATCTCGCACGTCCGATATGTGGGCGAATTTACGTCGGCCAGAGACAGCGCGCAAACCAAAATTGACGACCTTAAAACCAACCCAAGAGACGTTTTATTAGTGGATCGCCGGCTTAAACGCGAACATTTTGAGCACCCATGTGACGACGGTGGTCGTTGGATCCGATTCAGTGGCTGTTAGTTGTATTCTACTGGTCCATATTGGACTGGCAACAAGCGGCATGATTACAAACTTTACCAGTCTCTATCGAGCAGGAAGCATTGTGTATTTGAGTATAGGTACGTAAGCCGGTTTTTCTGGGAAATACGCACTGTCTCATTAAAGGGATTATACGGGTTTCCGTCCTGAAAGGAAATGCACTCTTTTGCAGTTGTATGAGCTTTAAACACGTTTAAGACATATAGCAGGGACCACAATGCGCATTTAGTCTATTATTTCAGCAATTATCAGCATTAAAACTTTGGCGTTTTTCGAGATTTGTATCAGATAAAGAGTACTTGATCGGCATTGCTGTCCACCACATTTGTCATCTTAGAATCTGCAGCAATCAATTTTAGAGTTTTGAATTATCTGCAAGCCCTGCACTGGATCACAAAATGATTATGCAATTCAAAACTTACGGGACTCTTTATTACTACACACTGTTCGTTCGGGTTCTGTGGTTTTCTTATCTCTGGCCTATAGCGTTGATAATTTGGTGGTGGCGTATCGGCATGAAAAATCATGAAAAATATCGAATTTTATGGGAAAAACTAGGTAACAGGTGTTGTTGGAACAAAACAAGTTTATTTTTCAAATATTGCTTATTAATTTCCTGAAATTTCCTGAAAAATGTGGCTAGCGTGGGACTTCTACCACCTTTATAAGTACGTTTTACTATGCAACTCATTTATTCTGGGAAAACCCGTATAATTCCTTTAAATAGCGCAAAAACGATTGGTGTGTTTGACATTGTTATAATATGTTGATGCACTTCTGTTCAAACAGCTTACTGATCGATCGTGATAACCTGTTGTCAGATTTTCTGTCTTAGTCTTTGTAACAAATTGTCGTGCACCTGTTACGGCTTCAATGAACCACATTTTGCAATATTTGTTTTACTTCGGGTCACTTCAGGTCAGGTCACCAGGTTGCATTAAGTGACCCAATCTTCGTAAAAAAACAACGGTCGTGCACAGGCAACAGTGTTTGTCCGAGCAGTTTTAAACTCACATAATTGAATTAGGCTTAACCCTCGCCAGTGCAGGGGTTGATGCCACCCCCTCGGTTTTTCGGGAATAACTCGCGTAAATATCAACCGATTACGATGAAACTTTCAGTACCGTACTGGTGAACAATTTGACACATATTATGCAATTTATAAAGTTGTAGGTCACATGACCCGTGACATTTGACCTGTTTTTCAAGGTCATGTCAGGCGCAACTGGCGTCCCGTAGTATTAATCCTTGTAACTTGTGCAGTTTCGTAGTGTTTGTCGTTCAGGATCATATGCACAGGTGTTTCCAGGTGACAGTTGTGGTTTCCACTGAGATTGTGACCTCCATTGACCTTTTCAGAGTCCAGCCGAGGTCACTTACATCCGATGACCTCATATTACTTTTTTGGGCTTCTAGGACATTTTGTGACGCTGATTTCAAATATGGGATCCATTTTACATAATTATATGTTCCACTGGGATCATGCGCCCCTAAAGATCAACCGAGGTCACTGACCTCAAATTACCTGACATGACCCGACATGACCTTTTTGGAATTTGGCAGTTTCTATGACATTTTGTTACGCTGATTTCAAATTTGGCATCCATTTAGCATAATTATATGCTCATTCGCGATTCTAGCTCGATTAAATTCAATTTGATACGGATTTACCATTTGGTTGAATAAAGGGTCATTGGCATGACTACAGAGGTTATCTAATAACCTAGGACCTTAAAATCGGATATCAATGGCTTACTCTCTTGACAAGCAACACGCTCGTTTTTTAATCGAAGCTCTAGCCCAATTAGGGGCGAAACGCTGGGGGGGGGGTTGTACCAATCCCCCCCTTGCACGATCACGCACTGATCGGACGCTGCACGGGCGAGGGTTAAATACCTACACATCGCATATTGATTGACAGCAGATTTGTGTATATCTGTGACCTAAGGTCAGGTCGATTCTGTGACCTCCCCATTATATGTCAATATGAAGATATGAAAATGCCTCCCATTCAGAGAATACGCATTACATCAGACCAATTACTTCAGGATCATGTTTCTATAGCCCATTCTTGATGACCCTATGCAACTGTTGCTCAGTGACCCCTACAAGGTCATCTTAGGTCAACTGAGGTCAAAACAAAGAACAAAGTACTCCTTCACATTGGAAAAGAACGTTGAAGAATCGCCAGCTTGGTTCCTTATCCAATGAGAACGTTTGACTGGTTTGTAGGTACATACATATACTTACCGTATCTAAGCGAGGTACAAAGATCCCTACTCCAACTTATTAAAGGGAATAGTTCACCTTTAACATGGAGTTTTGAACTGAGATAGCAGATTTGTAGAGCAGATCGAAAAAAGGGTTGTGTGAAACAATTAGCTCCAAACGTTAAGTAATTTCGACACAGCACTAGTGGCCCCTTTTAAAAGAAGATTCATTTCCACGAAACTTGTTTCGGATTCCCACAACGGTTGTTTACGTTACACGCAGCCTGCGTATATATGTCTAAAGTTCATCGTTATTGTGTGCAATAGTTTCCATATCCAAGCTATACCATATGCATGACGTCATAATTGTCACGCAATTTTTGTTTTGGCCATGAAGGAGAAAAGAGAAACATGCTCATTTTTCGACGGACATCCAACTATCGTCCAAACAAATGCCATATTTGCTTTTTCAGCTCGAAATACCCCGTATAGCACAATTTCAAGACAACTTTCAAAGTGATCTATTGCCTTTAACCCTATTTGTAACGGGGGCGGATTACGCCCCCCCCCCATGTTTTTCGCAGATATCTCCAGAATGGCTGGGAACAGGCCCATTAAATTTTGGGACTTTTCATAGAATTGAATACCGCAATTGGAGTCAAATTTTTTAGTTCCTAACCTGAACAGAGGCGGTTTCAGGGCACAGTTTTGGGTGGGTTCGGAGGCGACATTTGGCGATAATACGGAAATGCGATCTTCACGGTTTCTTCCTAAATGCCTCAAGTATGAAGGAGTTACATCGGTTTACGGTGATTGCAACAAGTGCAAATTAGTTGATGTTAATGAAATATCATAAATATTGCATGGCAGAGGCGGTTTCAGGGGCTTGAAAAAGGGGAGGTTGCAGGAAGTATTCAATGCTTGGCGGGAAGCCAATAGAGCAATGCAAGGGGCATTTATAGCTATCAAGATATAAAAGATAGCTTCTTCTTCCATTATTTGCATAATTTATTACATATAGAGTTTCAGGGGCGTGTTCAGGCACATGAAAAGAGGGGTGACTGGCATGGTGATGACGATATGCCAGCGATAACGGCGCAATAGACGTTTAGCTTATAATGATATATGCAAATATGAGGCCAGAAAAGGGAATAAAGTCTTTTTTTTTGCAGAGGCGCGCTCAAGAATGGAAGAAAGAGGGTCATATTATTGCAAGGAAACTAAGAGGCATGGACGTACAATGTCATAACATACTGCAGTTTTCGGATGAAACACGCACCACAGGCTACTCTACTAGCGATTATGAGATAATAGGCGAGTCCAGGTAGGGTAAAAAGGGGGGGGGGGGTAACCAATGTTAATTGAAGTTGTAAGTGAAATAGTCACTGTTGACTAGTTAGTATCATAATAGCGGATAATATACTTATCAAAAGGTCTTGCGCCGCCCCTTTTTGGATCCTGGATACGCCTATGATGAAGTGCAACATGCAAAAAGGAACTATCTACGATCAGTAACATATTTATATTGCTGGGTAGCAACTTGTCTGCGGTTAATATTTTTTTTTCTCCCAATTTGACCTCCCTTTTGCACTAACCTGGTACCGCCTATGGCAAAAATATGATTTATAACTTGTTTGTCTAATGTCACAATCACATACTATTTCATTTATCAAAAAAAACAACATAAAAAATGTTTTTATTCCGCATGTACTTCACCCCCATATTGAGTGACCTGCACACGCCTATGATTTTTGAATTTTCAAACGTCACCGTCATATATCAATTTCCAATTAAATCTCTATCGATTCCTATTAGTTGTGTTAAAATCGGTGGATAAACATGAAAGCTATGCTTGATCAAAAATACCACTAAAATGTGTAGCTTCTGCCCCCCTGTTTCCCCCCTATCCAAAATTTTGATTTTTTATTATTTAAAAATGTAGATCGTGTTGAGGGGAACCAAACACCGTTTCATTTTTGAAAAGCGGACGAGTAGATCTCGAGATCTCCGGGGGGTGAATCCGCCGCCCCCCCCCCCCCCCCCCCCCCCCCCCCCCCCCCTGTTACAAATAGGGGTAGCCAGGAGCCTGTTACAAATAGGGTTAAGTGGCAAAACAGCTAAACACCCTGAAGTGATAGCTACATATGTACCGAAAACCTACTGACAAAAATCATCATGCCCAGATCAATGCACACTCAGCTAAAACACGAAGGAAATAAACGGCTCCTACGGTTCCCATGGCTCAGCAGAAGCGAACATTTCTCCCGCCAGCAGGCAAGGCTACCTTCCGCCAGGGCGCACAGCCCGGCGCAGCCAGGCGGTCGGCTGAGACCCCGCGGGCGGCGGCGGCGGCACTGACAATGACGGGTTCCACTGTACACCATTCCACCGTGTCCCAGGGACGTCGCTCAACTAGCGTTTCGTCGAACCACTGGCTATGGTGAGACATCTACCGGGCGATATTTGAACCAATAGTTCCCGGAAGATAGATGTCCTCGGTGTTCTATTTTTGGAGGTCGCAAGCTTTGGCTGCCACTACTTTTTATGTGGCTGGATACCACGATTTTAGCTGCTGCTAGCTTGGATGATGACGATGTCCCCTACCCGGGCGAAATTTGGATATCGCAAGCGTTGGATGGCGCTGTTTTGGATGGTACACGCATTGAATGCTACAACTTTGAACGCTTTCATATACACCCTTCGACAAACATTTATAAATATTTAAATTCTAAAGATATTTAAGTCAAGCAATCACAATCTGCTTCATGCAAACCTGGTGCCGATTGTGATTGCTTGACTTAAATATCTTTATAATTTAAAATGTATAATTAGCACTGACGAAGACGCTCTGTTTGTCGAAACGTCTGTTTTTATGAACTTTCATTTAATCGTCATTGATTGCGAATACAATGATCATGTCTGATACATTACCGTCTAAGTCAGCTACACTTGACACGGTGCTACATCCGTCCGGGGTTCAGCTCACACTGACTGGGTGATCTATCTATATATCTATGTTAAATGTTAAATCAATGCTAAATGCCAGACTAGGACACCCTACAGCACGCCGTCTTGAAGTTCTCCGAACCCCCGGTACTGGCCCCTGGGGTCGAGCCACTTGCGTTGGATGGCCATGATTGGAGGTGAAGGTGGGGGATCCGTGCCTGCGGTGGTACCGGCCAAGCTGGCCTCCACCTCCCACGCGAGGGCCGGGTACCGCACCAATATGTCCTTGAGGACTGTGGAGGTGCGCTGCGTGGCCTCTAGCTGTGACACAAGGTCCTGATGACACAAACATAAAACATGTATAAATACTTATTCCATCTTCCCGTGAAGGGCTGCAGACAAGCATGTTGATACAATGTTCAAATGGCAGTCTATAGGATTGCTGAAGTGTTGTCCATTTATTCATAAAAAAATTACATCTTACAGAATTTTATATTATTACTAAACCAATAAAGCTTGAACCTAAAGGGCCAAAATATTATATGGAAGTATTGATAGTGCATATGACAACCATGCATGACAACGTTTTACTGGATTGAAGACCATTCTTGCTTGCAAATGAAGAAACACATACATTCCATTGAATAACAGGTTGCATGTGTTTTTCCCATTTGTGTGGCAGCATTGCAAACTTCACATACTTTGTGAATTGTGATGGCAACACATCTTGTCCATGAGCACATATAATGAGACTGCTCCAGGCTCCTGCATCCGGGGCTAGGCTCAAAATCACTGTGTGATCATGAACAACAAATGCTGGCAGAAAAACAAAACAAAAACATTGCACACATCAGTCATAGTAACAATTACGAGCTGACATGCTAAGCTCGTTGATGAAGCGAAATGGTAAATCTTTGACAATAGAAATCATAATGAAACATATTCCAGTTTTTTGATAATGAGTAACTAAAGTTTCTAACTACAAGAAGAGATAAAGAGCAACAAATAAATATGCTACATACTCACTCACACGGGCTCCTAGAATTGCTTTGGAGCTGGAGTGCAGAGTGGAAAATTCTGACTAAAAATAAGTATAAAGAGTGGAAAATTAAACCAAAAAGCATATGTACCAGGCTTTATCACCCAATTACCTGCTCACCAAAATTAGTTATTATCTATGCCAATGCTTACCAGTCTTTCCATCCACAAGCTGTCCCTATAATTACATCCATAAATCAGTATCAGGTTTCCAATTATTTAATGCATTGTAAAATAAGGAGTGGAAAATTCACAGTAAAACTCAGGAAAAAGAGTGGAAAAATAGTATCCATAGGGTGTCATTTTCCACCAAAATTTCCCTAGGTTGCTTCACTTGTGGGCGCTTCGCTCCCCTGCTTCTCTTCATGCAGCTTTTGGTTGTACCTAAAATGGATATGTAAGGTAGTCAGAAATATCAGGAATATCATATATCAGGAAACATTGATAATCAGTTGGACAAATTACCAAAATTTAAAGTGCAAATTTTCATGCAAGAAATAAGATTAAAAAACATCCACACTAACATGTACCCAGGGGCGTAGAAACTATGTTCCAGTTGGGGGGGCAGGAGGCATTCTGAAGTCGATTCTTTCCATGCAACGCCCATAGGCGTAATGTTAAAATCAAAAATGGGGGGGGGGGCGGCTTCCCCCCTGGCTCCTACGCCTATGCATGTACCTATGTTACATCCATGTAAGGATACATATAAGGATATAATATTTTGTCACAGCTTTCTAGCAGTTGTTGTTGGGTTAGGGCTCCTTCTAGCAGACATTTTATGCCATCTCATTATTGATATCAACACACCAAAGATCTGGTCTTTACTGCATGTATTGTATACGCTCAGCTGTGATGGGTACACATTTAATGTAAACCGTGTAAGGGCCATTTTGGTGAAAGAACCAGGTATGACAAGGAAGGATACATAGGTATAGCTGATTCTTGAGTACATTATTAGTATGCTTCACATGATAATAATAAAAAGGAAACCATGTACAGGCAGGCCTTGACAAGACTGCTACAGACTGATCAAGCAACCTCATCCTATCCACTCATACCGTAAGACTCACAAAACATTGCTTCACTTTAGGATAATTGATAACTGGTAACTGGTCCAGGCAGAGTTGAAGATACCAAATTTTGCTGTGTGGTATATGAGACATCTAGTTATCCAGTATGTACCTACAAATGCGAATAAATAGCTCAGAGCAAACAGGTGTAGAGCCTAGTGTGCGTATAAAACGTTTTGTTTTGTTCTGTTTTATTTTGTATTGACGTCTCCACTATCGTCTCTGGTAACGCGTCATATTTTGGTTACAAGTACGCCGTTATTGTATGCAATTGCTTCCATATCCAAGCTACCATATGTATGACGTCATACATTGTCCTGAAGTTCTGTATGGCCATGAAGGGGAAAAGAGAAACATGTCTATTTCTCAACAGATATCCATCTAGCGTCCAAACAAATGTCATATTCGTGATTTTCAGCTCAATATACCCCGTATAGCTAATTTTTAAGACATTTTTCAAGGTGACCTATTCCCTTTAACCCATGAGTTACGGGGGTATATTTCATAACGCAACTTACTGGGGGGGGGGGGGCTATCCCCCCCTCGGATCTCCGGAACTAATGGACCGAATGTAAAAATTCAAACGGCATTCGATAGTCCTGGGAAATTTATCGAGGGAAACGTAATATTGTTGACTTCGGGTCACCGATGACGTCACAAGTCAGGTCAAGTACAAAATGTTTGACGGTGTCAAAGGTCTCGATGGATGGAATTGTCGCGCAAAATTGCTATATGAAACGCATAAGCTGTCGATAAACTGGTATGATTCGTGTGTCTGCCACTTATAAGTACCTTTCTAAGCTGTTTAGGACCTTGGGTCAGGTCAAGGTCATCTGAGGTCACGAGGTCAATCTGCAGATTACGGTCATTAGGCGTTGTAATACATGTTTATGGGTTTTTTATCGTCTAGAACAAGTAAAATGACCTTAGAACCTTGCTTGTTCCATATAAATAGAAGTAAAAAGCAAAAATGAAAATGCGTTTTTTATGCATAGTAATGCTGTGAGAGGTGGTCGATTTGTGTTATTTAAAGGTCATAACTCAGTCATTTTTGAAAATATCGACTTAAAATTTGGTACATATATTCACCGCACACGTCTCGATCACATGTATTCCAGTTTTTTGATAAATTGACAATTTTGTAAAAGAAAAAAATGTACTTGGATTTCTCAAAATTTTGAATAAAAATCTCTCAAAAATCCGAGATGGCAGTTTGATAGCCAAGTCCATTGTCAGTAATTTGACTTACGACAATTGAGTTTTTCTCAAACATCGTACCTTTCACAGCGTTTTCCGAAAACCATTAGTTTGCAACAAAAACCGAAGAACACGACGTCACTCTAACGTCATTCCCGGTTGACCTATTATATCCTCATATCGTTCCTTTTGCCAACATGTGTCAAATTCATGTGACAGAAGGTACTGCAAGTTTGATGACGATGCCTGTGTCCGTTTAGGAGTTTTTGCAAAATAACGGAGGGGGGGGGGCAAAAAATAGCCCCCCAGTAAGTCGGGGGTTAACCCTTGCCCTGGAAGGGCAAAATCACGGTAGGGGGTTGGTACGACCCCCCCTTAGCGTTTCGCCACTAATTTAGCTAGAGATTCAAGACAAAGACGAGCGTGTTGCTTGTGACGAGAGGAAGCCGCTGATACCCGATGCTAAGGTCATGGGTTATTAGGTGACCTATGTGGTCATGTCAATGACACAAAAGTCATCGAAGTTGTACATGCGTATACATTGAATTTTTTAGAGCACGAATTGTGAATAAGCATATCATAATGCTTAATGGGTGCCAAATTCGTAATCAGCGTCACAAAATGTCCTAAAAACTGACAAATTCCAACAAGGTCATGTCAAGTAATCTGAGGTCAGTGACCTCGGTTGACCTGTAGAAGCGCATGACCCCAGTGTAACATATAATTATGTAAAATGGATCCCAAATTTGAAATCAGCGTCACAGAATGTCCCAGATTCCGCGAGAAGCCCCAAAA
>JAXIVJ010005290.1:15000-75239 GCA_036785665.1 Chirona hameri | reverse complement strand
ACTGATGGCTCGCCGGTATCCCCACGGCACCGACACTCAGCATCGCTGTCTCACACAGCACCGCCCACTGATGGCTCGCCGGTATCCCCACGGCACAGACACTCAGCATCGCTGTCTCACACAGCACCGCCCACTGATGGCTCGCCGGTATCCCCACGGCACCGACACTCAGCATCGCTGTCTCACACAGCACCGCCCACTGATGGCTCGCCGGTATCCCCACGGCACCGACACTCAGCATCGCTGTCTCGCACAGCACCGCCCACTGATGGCTCGCCGGTATCCCCACGGCACCGACACTCAGCATCGCTGTCTCGCACAGCACCGCCCACTGCAGATGGCTCGCCGGTATCCCCACGGCACCGACACTCAGCATCGCTGTCTCACACAGCACCGCCCACTGATGGCTCGCCGGTATCCCCACGGCACCGACACTCAGCATCGCTGTCTCGCACAGCACCGCCCACTGCAGATGGCTCGCCGGCACACTACAGCCGATACAAACACGCCACCAGAATGTAAAAAATGACACGTGGTGCCAATGCCACCATTGTACATACATTTGTAGAACTCACTGTTTTTTATGCGTGGCAGCTTGGCAGCGAAAGGCTGACAACAACATTAGTATCACACAAAGGTCTCGGAGCATCATGGGTTCCAATGATTCGTTACCATGGTTCCAACGATTCGCTATCATGGTTTCAATGATTCGCTATCATATAACGGCGCAACATCGCCGGCCGGGGCACTCTCACCAATCCACCAAACAACCGCATATACATAGGTATACCGCATACCATGGGTATATACATAGGTAGGTATACCTGCTATACCATCAGCGAAGCACCCAACGGCCAACAAGAGCAAACATGACCGAATCAATCGGCAATGACAGCTAGTATCCAAGTACCTCCTGCTAAGAAATGGCGCCATTAGTCAACGCACGTCTACCAACACTCCTGGGTCAACACTGTCAACACGCCTGGGTCGCGCGCGCACACTGTCATGGTAACGCTCTGTACCAAAGTACTCACCATCGCAGCACCGGGCGCGGCCTCACAGCTTGGTGATGGTGCGCATGTAGGTAGAGTAGACCTCGACCCGGCCGTGCAGCCGGCCGGCGGCGGCGCCGCGCCGCCACAGCCGGCCCTGGATCCAGTCCAGATCGCGCCGGTAGTGCACCAGTTCGGCCTGGCTGGCGGCGGGCCGCGCCGCCGCCTCCGCCTCCCGCAGCAGGCGGCCGCTCATCTCGGCGCCCACCTCCGTCAGGCCGGTCTGCAGCAGGTGGGCGCACAGCAGGTGGTACAGCAGCAGAGTGTACTCCCCCTGGGTGTCGTCCGCCTCCGACCCGGCAGCACGCGGCAGCCCGCCGTCACCTGAGGGTCACCTGGCGGTCACCTGAGGGTCACCCGGCGGTCACCCGGCGGTCACCCGGCGGTCACCCGGCGGTCACCCGGCGGTCACTTAGCAGTCACTCAAGAGTCAACAGTCATCAGACAGCCAGATTACAGTCAACCAGAGGGCACACACACACCTACATATGGCGGCGGGTAAGCCATCAGACAGCCAGATTACAATCAACCAGAGGGCACCCACACACCTACATATGGCGGCGGGTAAGTCATCAGACAGCCAGATTACAGTCAACCAGAGGGCATCCACACACCTACATATGGCGGCGGGTAAGTCATCAGACAGCCAGATTACAGTCAACCAGAGGGCACCCACACACCTACATATGGCGGCGGGTAAGTCATCAGACAACCAGATTACAGTCAACCAGAGGGCACCCACACACCTACATATGGCGGCGGGTAAGTCATCAGACAGCCAGATTACAGTCAACCAGAGGGCACCCACACACCTACATATGGCGGCGGGTAAGTCATCAGACAGCCAGATTACAGTCAACCAGAGGGCACCCACACACCTACATATGGCGGCGGGTAAGTCATCAGACGGCCAGATTACAGTCAACCAGAGGGCACCCACACACCTACATATGGCGGCGGGTAAGTCATCAGACAGCCAGATTACAGTCAACCAGAGGGCACCCACACACCCACATATGGCGGCGGGTAAGTCATCAGACAGCCAGATTACAATCAACCAGAGGGCACCCACACACCTACATATGGCGGCGGGTAAGTCATCAGACAGCCAGATTACAGTCAACCAGAGGGCACCCACACACCTACATATGGCGGCGGGTAAGTCATCAGACAGCCAGATTACAGTCAACCAGAGGCAGTGTCCCACAATTTGTCAATTTGGGTGGGAAATGACACCCAAATGTGAATAATTTTCCACTCTCAATCCCCATTTTATGAGTGAATTTTCCACTCCCAACTTATGAATTGTGGTATTCAGATATAAATATTGACTAAAATGCATTATTTCAACGAAAACTGCTTTTCATATTCAAAACAGAAATCAATATTGTACCATTTTCTACATAATTTTCCACTCTCATGGTCTTTTTTTGCTCGAATTTTCCACTCTGACACCCAAGCAAAAATGGAATTTTGGGACACTGACCAGAGGGCACCCACACACCTACATATGGCGGCGGGTAAGTCATCAGACAGCCAGATTACAGTCAACCAGAGGGCACCCACACACCTACATATGGCGGCGGGTAAGCCATCAGACAGCCAGATTACAATCAACCAGAGGGCACCCACACACCTACATATGGCGGCGGGTAAGTCATCAGACAGCCAGATTACAGTCAACCAGAGGGCACCCACACACCTACATATGGCGGCGGGTAAGTCATCAGACAGCCAGATTACAGTCAACCAGAGGGCACCCACACACCTACATATGGCGGCGGGTAAGTCATCAGACAGCCAGATTACAGTCAACCAGAGAGCACCCACACACCTACATATGGCGGCGGGTAAGTCATCAGACAGCCAGATTACAGTCAACCAGAGGGCACCCACACACCTACATATGGCGGCGGGTAAGTCATCAGACAGCCAGATGACAGTCAACCAGAGGGCACCCACACACCTACATATGGCGGCGGGTAAGTCATCAGACAGCCAGATTACAATCAACCAGAGGGCACCCACACACCTACATATGGCGGCGGGTAAGTCATCAGACAGCCAGATTACAGTCAACCAGAGGACACCCACACACCTACATATGGCGGCGGGTAAGTCATCAGACAGCCAGATTACAGTCAACCAGAGGGCACCCACACACCTACATATGGCGGCGGGTAAGTCATCAGACAGCCAGATTACAGCCAACCAGAGGGCACCCACACACCTACATATGGCGGCGGGTAAGTCATCAGACAACCAGATTACAGTCAACCAGAGGGCACCCACACACCTACATATGGCGGCGGGTAAGTCATCAGACAGCCAGATTACAGTCAACCAGAGGGCACCCACACACCTACATATGGCGGCGGGTAAGTCATCAGACAGCCAGATTACAGTCAACCAGAGGGCACCCACACACCTACATATGGCGGCGGGTAAGTCATCAGACGGCCAGATTACAGTCAACCAGAGGGCACCCACACACCTACATATGGCGGCGGGTAAGTCATCAGACAGCCAGATTACAATCAACCAGAGGGCACCCACACACCCACATATGGCGGCGGGTAAGTCATCAGACAGCCAGATTACAGTCAACCAGAGGGCACCCACACACCCACATATGGCGGCGGGTAAGTCATCAGACAGCCAGATTACAATCAACCAGAGGGCACCCACACACCTACATATGGCGGCGGGTAAGTCATCAGACAGCCAGATTACAGTCAACCAGAGGGCACCCACACACCTACATATGGCGGCGGGTAAGTCATCAGACAGCCAGATTACAGTCAACCAGAGGCAGTGTCCCACAATTTGTCAATTTGGGTGGGAAATGACACCCAAATGTGAATAATTTTCCACTCTCAATCCCCATTTTATGAGTGAATTTTCCACTCCCAACTTATGAATTGTGGTATTCAGATATAAATATTGACTAAAATGCATTATTTCAACGAAAACTGCTTTTCATATTCAAAACAGAAATCAATATTGTACCATTTTCTACATAATTTTCCACTCTCATGGTCTTTTTTTGCTCGAATTTTCCACTCTGACACCCAAGCAAAAATGGAATTTTGGGACACTGACCAGAGGGCACCCACACACCTACATATGGCGGCGGGTAAGTCATCAGACAGCCAGATTACAGTCAACCAGAGGGCACCCACACACCTACATATGGCGGCGGGTAAGTCATCAGACAGCCAGATTACAGTCAACCAGAGGGCACCCACACACCTACATATGGCGGTGGGTAAGTCATCAGACAGCCAGATTACAATCAACCAGAGGGCACCCACACACCTACATATGGCGGCGGGTAAGTCATCAGACGGCCAGATTACAATCAACCAGAGGGCACCCACACACCTACATATGGCGGCGGGTAAGTCATCAGACAACCAGATTACAGTCAACCAGAGGGCACCCACACACCTACATATGGCGGCGGGTAAGTCATCAGACAGCCAGATTACAGTCAACCAGAGGGCACCCACACACCTACATATGGCGGCGGGTAAGTCATCAGACAGCCAGCTTACAGTCAACCAGAGGGCACCCACACACCTACATATGGCGGCGGGTAAGTCATCAGACAGCCAGATTACAATCAACCAGAGGGCACCCACACACCTACATATGGCGGCGGGTAAGTCATCAGACAGCCAGATTACAATCAACCAGAGGGCACCCACACACCTACATATGGCGGCGGGTAAGTCATCAGACAGCCAGATTACAATCAACCAGAGGGCACCCACACACCTACATATGGCGGCGGGTAAGCCATCAGACAGCCAGATTACAGTCAACCAGAGGGCACCCACACACCTACATATGGCGGCGGGTAAGCCATCAGACAGCCAGATTACAGTCAACCAGAGGGCACCCACACACCTACATATGGCGGCGGGTAAGGGTAATCGTCCCATAAGCGCAATTCATCAGTATACACCAGTCTTCAATCTGGAAGCAAGTGAGATATCAGCACAATATCCCATGAGGCGTGGAAGCATTGCCGGACTCACATATGCACACTGGGTCGGAAGACGAGTGCTCCAATACATTTTCGAAAGTAACCAAATCAGACACTATTTGAGCACCAGTTTCAGAAGCCACTGATGATGATACAACACTAAGTAACATTACCAGTCGCCATGATACAACACTAAGAAACATTACCAGTCGCCATGATACAACACTAAGTAACATTACCAGTCGCCATGATTGATCCTCCGTTTTGGGATTATAGGGCGCCACACCTCCTGGGTTATATGGCTTTTAGTCTCCGCCCAGCCAGCTTACCACATGGTCTCTCACCTTCATCGTCGGTCCTTATGCCGTTCCACCTGCGCTTCTTGGTAGGCCGGCTGTTGGCTGGCGAGTGCAGGTTCTGCTTCTGTGCAGGAGACACTGCTACCGAAGCCCCGTTCACACCGGAAAACCCCGCCGTCTGCCGACACACACAGGCCGGCTCATTGGATGAATATAGTCGGGGTTTAAGGGCGTCACGATTATGAGGCCACACAGTTCAGAATACAGGCCGGCTCAGTGGAAGTCACCGACAGCATACAACACACAGGCCGGCTCATTGGATGATTATAGTCGGGGTTTAAGGGCGTCACGGTTATGAGGCCACACAGTTCAGAATACAGGCCGGCTCAGTGGAAGTCACCGACAGCATACAACACACAGGCCGGCTCATTGGATGATTATAGTCGGGGTTTAAGGACGTCACGGTTATGAGGCCACACAGTTCAGAATACAGGCCGGCTCAGTGGAAGTCACCGACAGCATACAACACACAGGCCGGCTCATTGGATGAATATAGTCGGGGTTTAAGGGCGTCACGGTTATGAGGCCACACAGTTCAGAATACAGGCCGGCTCAGTGGAAGTCACCGACAGCATACAACACACAGGCCGGCTCATTGGATGATTATAGACGGGGTTTAAGGGCGTCACGGTTATGAGGCCACACAGTTCAGAATACAGGCCGGCTCAGTGGAAGTCACCGACAGCATACAACACACAGGCCGGCTCATTGGATGATTATAGTCGGGGTTTAAGGGCGTCACGGTTATGAGGCCACACAGTTCAGAATACAGGCCGGCTCAGTGGAAGTCACCGACAGCATACAACACACAGGCCGGCTCATTGGATGATTATAGTCGGGGTTTAAGGGCGTCACGGTTATGAGGCCACACAGTTCAGAATACAGGCCGGCTCAGTGGAAGTCACCGACAGCATACAACACACAGGCCGGCTCATTGGATGATTATAGTCGGGGTTTAAGGGCGTCACGGTTATGAGGCCACACAGTTCAGAATACAGGCCGGCTCAGTGGAAGTCACCGACAGCATACAACACACAGGCCGGCTCATTGGATAATTATAGACGGGGTTTAACCCTATTCCCTGCGGGGGGGGGGGGCAGATTCTGCCCCTCTCGGTGGTTTTTCCACTTGCCGCTTCTGAACCGTTAGGCCTAGCGTTCTAAAACTTTGCGACTTTTCCCACAATTGAATGGCGCGTGTTGTCAAAATTTTGGGAAAAAACGGTCCAGCAGAGGCGGTTCCAGGCTCCTGCTTTGGAGAGGGTGTTACGAATGCGGTTTTGCGGCGCATACTTCCTTCGAAGTTTGCAGTGCAATCAATGCGTCAGAAACAATTTCAATGCAATATGCATCATATGGTATTGTACATATTTTTGGGAAGAGGCGCACTCAGGATAAACAAAAATGGCAGGCGATACCCACCCTCAAATTAGGTCCAACTTCAAATTAGTAAGATGATAAAAGCGTTACACGCATGGTGCCCCACCCCCCCCCCCCCGTTTTTTTCTCTCCTGGATTCGCCTATGCGCAATATATCAAATTTAACAAATTACAGCATATAATGCGAATCACGAATCACGAACATATTTTTTTCTTCAGGAAATCCCCCCCATTTTACATTCCCTGAATACGCCTATGATTTTTTTTGTGTCTTTTGATATATTCAAAACCAGTACATTTGAAGCTCAAAAACGTTTGGGGCCTGCAAATTGGTCGAGCCACATTGCCGCAATGACCTTTCACAAAACACCCCAAATTTACGGATTTTTTGCCTCCTGCTGTCCCCCCCCCCCCATTTTTGAACAAAACAAAAATTTCGGGATCCAAAAAAAGAGATCTTGTCATGACGAATCGAATGGCGTTTTCCCCATCGAAATCGACCGAGCGGTTCTCGAGATCTCTGGGGGAGGGGGGGGCAGAATCTGCCCCCCGCAGGTTAACGTAATTCTGGGCGTCCGCAGGGAATAAAGTTAACCCGCGCACTGCAGGGACTTTGCGCCGAACACGAACTGCAGGGGGGGGGGGGGGTGATTTCCGCCCCCCCCCCCCCACCCTGAGATCTCGAAAACTACGCTACGCAGCGAGAAGCGGAAAACGGAATTTGATAGCTTGATACATATTCTATCGAAAGTATTCCAGTATTGTTTTAGGTCAGGTCAAAATTGAGGTCACCAGAGGTTATCAAAGGTCAAATTTTCCAGTTTTTCCTGTTTTAGGACATCGCTCCAGAAATGCCCATATATCTCAGAAACTATGTTAGTTAGAAACAAACCGAAAAAAAACAAACGCCAGCCAGTGAAATTTACAATCGCTAAGGTGTCCTCAAATTTGATCTCAGGTCAATATTTGAGGCTCCAGAGGTCAAAAAAGGAAAAAATGACGTTTTTTTGCTAAATCGTTTTTCGCTATTCACTTAAATTTTATGTAAAAAAGATAACGGAAAACTGGTCAAGGTCAAGTGGTGACCCAAGTAGGTCATGTTGCATATGGGAAGACGTGTCTCGACGAGACAAACACATTGATGTCTGTTTCACTTCTCTATCTTCATTATGTCGGGAGTTATTGACAAAAAAGTGATGGTGACCTCGCATGACCTCAAATGACCTAATAGGGGTCACTGAACAAAACTTACACTTGGATCATCTAGAATATCCTATAATAACATGATCCAGAAGTGATTGGACTAATATCATGCATATCCTTAGCATTTGTATATTTCCCCATTGACTTATTATGGGGAGGTTACGAAATTGACCTGACCTTAGGTCACCGATATCAAAATTCCGAGATATAGGAATTGTAAGTACTTATGCTCTCATGACATCCTGTAAGTTTCAAACTGATCGGTGAAAAACTCTGGCTTTGGCACAACTGCAAACATTATTGGATGTGGGGTCACTTGACCTGGTCTGGTGACCTGACCTGAGATGACCCTAGGTTATTTTTTCTCCACAGTGTGCGCAATTGATGTCCTGACAGGTGTGCGAAAACCCGACGGCGCTGCGCGCCGCCGTTTTTTCGCTATCTTCGAAAAACCTGAGGGGGGGGCGGAAATCAACCCCCCCTGCAGTGCGCGGGTTAAGTTATGAGGCCGTCGTCACGGTTATGAGGCCAGTTCAGGAGCCGATAGACAGACGCATTGTGGCTTTACACGCTCTACATTTCAAATCGGCAATGGAAGGGCGCGATCATATTACCATGGAGTAGAGAAGTACCGGAGATGAGTCTCGCCGATTTGACCATTGTTAACCCCACATTGACTAGGGTCTCAGCAGAACACCATTGACTAGGGTCTCAGCAGAACACCATTGACTGGGGGAGGAGGACTAGGGTCTCAACAGAACACCATTGACTGGGGGAGGAGGACTAGGGTCTCAGCAGAACACCATTGACTGGGGGAGGAGGACTAGGGTCTCAGCAGAACACCATTGACCAGGGTCTCAGCAGAACAACATTGACTGGGGGAGGAGGGGGGGGGGGGGCAATAAACCTAACCTAACCTAACCTAACCTAACCTAACCTAACCTAACCTAACCTAACCTAACCTAACCTAACCTAACCTAACCTAACCTAACCTAACCTAACCTAACCTAACCTAACCTAACCTAACCTAACCTAACCTAACCTAACCTAACCTAACCTAACCTAACCTAACCTAACCTAACCTAACCTAACCTAACCCGACATTGACTAGGGTCTCAGCAGAACACCATTGACTGGGGGAGGAGGACTAGGGTCTCAGTAGAACACCATTGACTGTGGGAGGAGGACTAGGGTCTCAGCAGAACACCATTGACTGGGGGAGGAGGACTAGGGTCTCAGCAGAACACCATTGACTGGGGGAGGAGGACTAGGGTCTCAGCAGACCACCATTGACTGGGGGAGGAGGACTAGGGTCTCAGCAGAACACCATTGACTGGGGGAGGAGGACTAGGGTCTCAGCAGAACACCATTGACTGGGGGAGGCGGTGGGGGCAATAAACGCCCCCCTGATTATCTTCCGAACCAATGATCGCATCGAGACGCGCAAGGCGGCAATCCAAAGCTCTCAATGAGTCGAATCTAAAGCATACTCAAATGTCAAAGTGAGGACAAATGTCAGGTCACGGTCAGGTCAAAGGTCAAAATCGACGTATTTGAGTTTATGGGCCATACTTTCCATCCAAAGCCTTCGATTACAACCATGATCACCCAGTGCTGCCAAAGGTATGATGCACATTCCGCATGAGCTAAAGTGAGATTGTTGGTCAAGGTCAAGGTCAGGTCACAAAAGGTCACTATGCTCAAAATATCTAAGAGTCATGCAACACATGTTTAATGAGATATTTTCCATGTAGAATTCGATAGTGATAGTCATTTTACCACCTGACTTCATTTGCGTGAAGTTAATGTCAAGTTCAGGTCAAGTTCAGGTCAAGTTCAGGTCAATGAAGGTCAACATTTTAAATTTATATTTTTTTTTAAATAAAAAACGTATGTTTCTAGACCAATTTTGTCTCAGAAATACAGTTGTGCCATTTATTTTTATGTATCTGGTAAAAAAACGACAAAAAAACGCAATTTTAAAATATGACGTCATGAGTTACCAATTAGATGTCATAAGTCAGTCAAAAATGGTGATATCATTCTGAAATTTGGTATGGTAGTTTCCCATATGTGGTTCTGACATATATTCTGGCTTTTTTAATACCTTTGACAAATGTATTTGGTGGGCATTCCCCCATTTGTTTTTTATTTGCATTTTGCTCAAAATATGCTATTTGCACGGTCTGTTACATTTTAGCTGATTTTGGTGTAAAGCTCGTGTAGTGACGTCACTAAATTCGCTATAACTCGATTTTTGTATCGACGAAATTGCTTTATCTTGTATTTGTTTTAGCACTGTTTTGAGAACAATTGAAGACATTGCAATTACAATAATAATAACCTTATTCTCATAATGCCGAAAAATATTTTAAAAAGACAAAAGACAGCAGCAGGAGGAGCCGCCACCGCCACCGTTGCAGCATTCGCAGCAGCAGCAACAACATCAGCGGTCGCAGCAGCAGCAGCCGCCGCCACCACTGCAGCAATCGCAGCAGCAGCATCAGCGGCCGTCGCAGCAGCAGCAGCGGCAGCAGCCGCTACTACAGCCGCCGCAGCGGCAGCAGTCGCTACAGCCGCCGCAGCAGCAGCAGCAGCACGAAGAGCAACAGCAACAACAGCGACAGCAGCAGCAGCAGCAGTCACGACTAGACTCACCAAACCTAGACCAGTCACAGACCTCTCGTGGAACCCAGCTCCAGCCCCGCTTTCCTGATGGTGGCTGCAGTCAGGGGCCTCTGGGTTGTAAGGAGATGGAAGAATTACTACAACAGGTAAAGAAAAAAGTTACAGCAGCTTATAAGAACCATAACAAACTTTGCCGAATCACACCGGTGGTCAACTTTACGCTTTAAAGCAGCTTGCTCAAAACGAAAACGTAGTAATTAAGCCTTCTGATAAATGCAAAGGGTTAGTGCTGTTGAATGCGTCAGACTACGTTCAAAAGATTCAGTCAACCACCTCTGGCTATCAGACAGTCCCACGCAACCCCACCCCTAGGCTAGAGGCCACTACTAAGCGGGTAATTCACGAGACCATGGACGGTAAAGTAGAGGAGCGAGTGGTAAAGGCGATTATCCCACACTGTTCTAGGACAGCAGAACTGTATGGACTCCCCAAAGATCACAAACGCGGCATCCCCCTCCGTCCCATTGTATCAGCCTGCGATGATCCTGTTGACAAACTCACGTGGCTTTTAGAGAAAGTAGTCTCACAACTCCTGCCGTACGTACCAGCACATCTAAAAAATACGACACAGTTTCTTGATAAACTTTCAGCACTGTTTCAGCAAACTTTTCAAATCCTGAGGGATTTGAGAAGGTTACTATCCTATTCAGTGTTGATGTCGTCAATCTGTACGGCAACATCCCGATAAAGGAAGCGATTGACGGCATTATGGCTCTTCTAGCCCACCACAAGGAAAACGTAAATACATTTGGACTGGACTTGGACAGTATCCGTACCCTTCTGGAGCATTGCCTAACGAACAACTTCGTTCGTTTTGGACAGGAGTATTTTAGGCAGACCGAAGGGATCGCGATGGGAAGCAGAGTGGCACCACCTTTAGCCATCGTGTTTATGCACGCTCTTGAGTCGATGTTCCTGGCCGCTCCCCGTCTACAGCCCTCTTTATACGTGCGGTATATAGACGACGTTTTCGGTGTCTGGACCCATGGCAGAGCGGCTCTTTCTGACTACTTTGACTTCCTCAACACGATCCATCCGACAATAAAATTTACTATTGAACACACCGGTGACGCTGGAGTATTGGCATTCCTGGACACCAAAATCTCGATCACTGAGTCGGGAGCCTACTCCAGTGAGCTGTACGTCAAGCCCATGGCAGCACCGGTCATTATTCATTTTCATTCCGCTCTGCCTATGTCCACAAAGAAAAACGCTGTACGCTCCCAAATACTACGCGCTGTCAGGGTCTCCTCCCCCGGGCTCCCGAGAGCACGTAGTCTGAGGATAATCGAGGATCTTTTCATAAGAAACGGCTACCCACCTCATCTAGTTAAAAAGCTAAAGGCCGAAACTCTGCGTAGAAGGTCAGTAACCAGACCTAAAACTTCACCCATCTTCCTGTCCCTCCCATTCGTCGATGACTCGCTTTGTCGCAGGGTGGAGGGTATCATCAGAGCGAGTCATCTGAACGTTCGAGTGACGTGGAAAGGAGGCCCTAGTCTTAGACAAAAACTAGTAAGATCGGCGTACCAACCCGCTCCTTGCCCTGAAGGGGGTAGACAGTGTAACTGTTGCGAGGCGGGGTTGCGTGGGAAGTGTCACACAAAAAACGCAATCTACCGCATGGACTGCCAACTATGTGCGAAAAATGAGTCGTACTATATCGGAGAAACTCGACGCTCAGTCAGACTCAGATTCAATGAGCATATCAGAGATGCTAAGAACAAGAAAACAGACACCCCGTTTGGCATCCATCAAACAAAACACCCAGACGCGCAGCTGGACAGCAGCAACGTCTCCATCCAAATTCTACACGTGTCCAAAGACGGCCCTGATCGAAAGATTTGGGAATCCCTTTTTATACGTGATCTCAAACCAACCCTTAACACACAAACCTCATCATGGCCTATACTCTGATATCTCTTTGTATCTGAGTCTGACTGTTCGGTGGATATGTGCATTTATTGCATTTATTGTATCATAATTTCGATTTTGTATTCTTGGGTCGATCACTGGATACGTGGGATGGCGGGGTTCATGTCCATTTGAGGGAGTTTGGGGGCGGAGTGGGGGGGGGGGGGGGGGGGGGGGACGGCACGCGTGAGGCTCGGTAACGTAAATTAATTTATATGTATTGGAAAAAGGGTGTTTTGATAATTATTGTATAAATTCGGCAGGACGTATATGTATAGCTAGAAGCGCGTCTTCAGGTGAGGTAGGCATTGTGTGTATATGTATTCAACGTAAATGTGTATATATGTATAGAAGTATAGTATACATGTATATATGAGGTAGATAGGTATGTGGTATGCGGTATATATGAGGTAGATAGGTATGTGGTATGTGGTATGTGAATATATGCATAGAAGTATAGTATACAGGTATATATGAGGTAGATAGGTATTTGTTATGCGCGGTTGTATTTGTTGTATTTGTTTTAAATACCCCGACTCGACCAATTGATTGGCATGTTGCTGTGCGCAGCCTACTTGAATTTCTACCATCTTGGAAGTGCATGTGTGCCGAATGCAGGTTACTGGATATTTGAATATTTGTTTTTTTTGCTAACTGGTGACAAAAATGGAAAATAATACATGTATGGCTGATGAAGGCGCAAGCCGAAAGCTCCCTAATTTGACTTTGTCTTTTTAAAATATTTTTCGGCATTGTGAGAATAAGGTTATTTATTATTGTAATTGCAAGAAATTGCTTTATGTTTTAACAGAAGACGTAAACGTGATTTAGAAGAAGGTACTCGAAGTTTCACGTTGATAGCGCTATTGGTTTTTGAGCTATTACGAAAATTAATCAAAGTTAAACGCCCCCCGTCAATGGCGGGGGTTAACACGCGCCCTGGAGGGGGGGGGGGGCGAAATCCGCGAAGCGCCGACGTTTTTTGCATACCTGTTCGGAAATTAACTACCCACATTATGTAAAGTTCTTGGCCTCGGGTCATCTCAGGTCAGGTCACCAGACCAGGTCACGTGATGACCCCATCTCCAAAACGTTCGCAGTAGTACCGCAGCCACAGTTTTAGGCCGATCGGTTTCAAACTTGCAGGATTTCATAAGGTGATAAAACCTACAATTTGTTTATTCAGATTGATAATTTTGGTGACCTAAGGTCGGGTCAATTGTGTGACCGCCAACACTGTTTTGTTAATAACTATCGACATAATGAAGATACAGAAGTGAAAACGGTACCAATGTGTTTGTCTCGTCGAGACACGCCTCGCAATATGGACCATGACCTACTTGGGTCACCACTTCACCTTGACCTGAGGTCAAAATTCTCAGTTGACCTAACCTGGTCAACATGAATATGATTATAAATGCCTTGACAAGACAAACACCATGGCGTCAAACGTATTGCTTTATATTTATTATGTAAAAAGTTGTTTGCGAGAAGAAAAAAAACATTTACAAAAAAATAACCTTTTTGACATTTGATGACCTCTGGAGAGCCTAAACTATTGACATGAGCTCAAATCTGAGAACACCAATTGCGATTGCATTTTTCAAGAGCTTTCGATTGTTTTTTCTGCTTCTCGTTTGTCTCTAGCTATCATAGTTCCCGAGACATTTGGGGGTGTTCGAAGCGAAATCCTAAAACTGGAAAATCTGGCCTTTGATGGCCTCTGGTGACCTCAATATTGAACTGACCTAAAAACAAGACCGATATACTTTCGATAGAGCTTGTCTCGAGATATCTAACGCCGTGTTCCGCTTGTCGCTACGTTGCGTGGTTTTCGAGATCATAGGGAGGGGGGATCTGCTTCCCCCTGCAGAGCGTGTAATTATCAGAGGCTCTCCAGGGCGCGTGTTAATACACGACAGTACCGTTCGACCGCCCTATTTCGTTACAGATAGTATACTACTAACACTCACCGACCCTATTTCGTTACAGACAGTATACTACTAACACTCACCGACCGCCCTCTTTCGTTACAGATAGTATACTACTAACACTCACCGACCGCCCCCCTATTTCGTTACAGATAGTATACTACTAACACTCACCCACCGCCTTATTTCGTTACATATAGTATACTACTAACACTCACCGACCCTATTTCGTTACAGATAGTATACTACTAACACTCACCGACCGCCCTATTTCGTTACAGATAGTATACTACTAACACTCACCGACCGCCCTATTTCGTTAGATGGTATACTACTAACTCTCACCGACCGCCCTATTTCGTTACAGATAGTATACTACTAACACTTACCGACCGTCCTATTTCGTTACAGATAGTATACTACTGACACTCACCGACCCTATTTCGTTACAGATACTATACTACTAACACTCACCGACCGCCCTATTTCGTTACAGATAGTATACTACTAACACTCACCGACCCTATTTCGTTACAGATAGTATACTACTAACACTCACCGACCGCCCTATTTCGTTACAGATAGTATACTACTAACACTTACCGACCGCCCTATTTCGTTACAGATAGTATACTACTAACACTCACCGACCGCCCTATTTCGTTACAGATAGTATACACTAACACTCACCGACCGCCCTATTTCGTTACAGATAGTATACTACTAACACTCACCGACCCTATTTCGTTACAGATAGTATACTACTAACACTCACCGACCGCCCTATTTCGTTACAGATAGTATACTACTAACACTCACCGACCGCCCTATTTCGTTACAGATAGTATACTACTAACACTCACCGACCCTATTTCGTTACAGATAGTATACTACTAACACTCACCGACCCTATTTCGTTACAGATAGTATACTACTAACACTCACCGACCCTATTTCGTTACATATAGTATACTACTAACACTCACCGACCGCCCTCTTTCGTTACAGATAATATACTACTAACACTCACCGACCGCCCTATTTCGTTACAGATAGTATACTACTAACACTCACCGACCGCCCTATTTCGTTACAGATAGTATACTACTAACACTCACCGACCGCCCTATTTTGTTACAGATAGTATACTACTAACACTCACCGACCGCCCTATTTCGTTACAGATAGTATACTACTAACACTCACCGACCCTATTTCGTTACAGATAGTATACTACTAACACTCACCGACCGCCCTATTTCGTTATAGATAGTATACTACTAACACTCACCGACCGCCCTATTTCGTTACAGATAGTATACTACTAACACTCACCGACCCTATTTCGTTACAGATAGTAAAGACATAAAGACATAAAGACATAAAAGAAAAGTGCAACAAAGAGCCTCTTGGGCCCATCCGAGGTTGTACCCCACCCCATCCCCCCCCCCCCCCCTCCACCAGTCTCGCCCCTTCAAATCACCTTACTCTACCTGCATAAAAGAAGGCTAATCCCACGAGTATTTATGAACTAATCCCTTCTCTGTAAAGTATTTATCTAATCTAATTTTGAAGGAAGCAAGTGTCACAGCATCAGCGACATCCCCTGGTAGCATATTCCAATGTCCTACAACCCTTCTACTGAAAAATGACTGTCGTAGCCTAGCCCTACTTTGTTTCATAATGAGTTTATGCTGATGACCTCTACCTCGATTTTCCCTATTGAACTCAAACATACCCTTTAAATATCCAGAATGCTGACTATTTACAAATTTGAAGACTTCAATTAGATCTCCTCTTAGCCTTCTATATCTAAGTGAAAACATACCCAATTTCTTTAATCTATCTTCATAAGGTAAACTACCAAGACAATTAACCATTTTTGTTGCCCTTTTTTGAACTCTTTCTAACAACCAGCAATCTTTCTCATATGTTGGAGACCAGGCTTGTACACAATACTCCAAATGTGGTCTAACGTATGCACAATACAGTTTTGTTATTACCTTTTCACTCTTGTAGGAAACATTTCTGTTAATGGCCCCTAGCATTCTAAGTGCCTTTTTCCTAGCTTCTACAACCTGGTCTGACGCCGATAGTCTATTGTTTACCACGACACCTAAATCTCTTTCCTTTTCAATCTGCTCCATTTTCTGCCCACCCATTTCATACCTAGGTTTACTGCTAACCCGTCCAGCGTGCATAATCTTACATTTACTCAAATTGAATTTCATCTGCCATGCTTCAGACCACTCAACTAGCTTGTCCAGATCTGATTGAAAAACATCCTGATCATGTTTTCCTCTAATAATCCTGACAACTTTTAGATCGTCTGCAAATTTCAAGACTTCGCTGTCTATACTGTTCTCAATTGCATTCACAAATACTATAAAAAGCAATGGGCCCAGGACTGAGCCCTGTGGAACCCCACTGAGAACCTCCTTCCATTGTGATTGGCACCCATTCAATATAACCCTTTGCTAGCGTCCTGAAAGCCACGTTTCTATCCAATCCAGAATCTTGTCCCTGATCCCATGAGTTTTAAGTTGCAACCCCAGTCTTGTATGGGGGACTTTGTCAAATGCTTTACTGAAATCAAGAAAAGCTACATCTAGCTGTTTACCCTGATCAAAGCTATCTGTTGCAACATCCAAAAACTCCAGAAGATTAGTTAAACAAGAACGGCCCTTCCTAAAGCCATGCTGTGTATCCTTGATGAGTTCATTTTGCTCCAAGAATTCAACAATCTTATCTTTGATGATTGATTCAAGCACCTTGCAGACTAATGAGGTCAGACTAACCGGTCTATAGTTTTCCGCTTTACTTCTATCTCCCTTTTTATGAATAGGAACAACATTTGCTCTTTTCCAATCAAGTGGAATTTTACTATCTGCGAGTGATTTAGACAATATTATGGCTAATGGAACCGACAACTCCCTTTCAGATTCTCTTAAAAGTCTAGCATGGATTTCATCAGGTCCTTCTGCCTTGTTAGGCCTTACTTTCTTTAGATATTCTAGAACAAGTTCACTACTTATGCCACCTAGCTCTCCTATAGTCTCCTCTGTCTCTAGCTCAGGCTGAAGTGCTGCAATACTACTCTGGTCCTCGATAGTAAAGACAGATTGAAACTGATCATTAAGCACTTCAACCATTTCACTGTCCTTGCTAACTAACACATCATCTACCTTAAATGGACCTATATTTTTGGAAACTGTACTGAACTTATAAAAACTGAAGAACTTCTTACTATCTGCATTACAATGTCTAGCTAAATCAAGTTCATTTGCCCTTTTAGCTGCTCTGACCTTTTTCTTAACTGAATTGCTTGCATTCTGGTAGGCCTTCTGATTTATATCTAGTGAAGATCCCTTCAAAATGCCAAATGCACTTCTTTTAGCTTGTATAGCACTCCTTACTCCTGGGGTAAGCCAAACTGGTTTGCCTTTGGTTCTGTTACGTTTGTGCCTGAGGGGTATATGCAGATTCTGAATTTGGCTTAATCTAGCTTTGAAAACATTCCAGGCCTCACATGCATCTAAACCTGCCAACTCAACGTTCCATTTTATCTGTGCGAGGTCATTTCTAATACCATCAAAATCAGCCCGGCTGAAGTTTGGAACCATAATAAGGTTATCTTTGGGCCTCATTTCTGATGAGATATTGAATTTAACCATATTGTGATCACTGGTTCCTAGACCTGCACAAATACTTATGTCACTAACTAGATCACTGTTGTCTGAGAATACAAGGTCTAGAATGGAGCAATGTCTGGTTGGCTCTGTTACAAACTGATGCATGAAAAGCTCCTCTTCAAAGATTTGCCTATACAACCTACACTCATTTGTTTCCTCTGCTATACTTTCGTATCCTCTTAAGTTAAAATCTCCCATAATAAGACACTGAGCCCGAAAGTTCCTACGAATTTCCTCACAAATATCTTGGTCTGTTTCAGCTTGGGAGTTCCTTGGAAGATTCCCTGGTCTGTAAAATGCACCTATCCTCAACCTTCCTCTGTTTCCTGTACCAATTTTAATGTCAAGCCAGATTGATTCTACTTCTTTTACTTTACTAGAATCAATCAACTCTAGTAGTGCAGTACAAGCTATTTACATATACAAACACTCCGCCCCCCTGCCGTGATTCTCTGCAGTATGAGAACATGTTATACCCTTGTAACTTGAAATCCTGTAGCCTATCCCTATTATACCCCTCATTAACCCATGTCTCGGTTACACAAATGATATCAGGCTTTTCAAGGGCAACATAACACCCAAACTCATCAAATTTAGACCTAATACTTTGGGCATTTAGCAACACACATGTGATCTTATACTTTGAGCTGACTCTACTAATTCTCCCTACAAAAGGTGGGCGAGATGGTGACCTTATTACAACAACTCCTGAAAAGGCAAACTGTTACTGACATCCCAAAGAATGATGATGCTGCATGTGTCAGTGTGGGCGGTAGGCAGGAGACCCTTGAAATGGACATGGAAAAAAACTTCTGATGAACATGGAGATGTCGAGACTCAGAGTAATGGGGAGATGACTGAGATGATTCAGGAGGGCAGCAAGGACCAGACAGGTGACTGGCAGACAGTGGGAGGGGGCAAAAGAAAAGAGAAAAACAAACAAAAAGTGCAATCATCTGTGACTGGAGATGACATTTCCCCTTCGCCCTTGGTTTCAAGGGCAAGCAGGTCGCGTGAGAGAAACGAGAACAAACAGCATGTACGAAGAAAGTCATGGAAGGAACTGAAGGAATGATACTTGGTAAGTGTGATCTGGTGAATAGGTGACTTGAAAATTGAAATCAGCATGAGTGTGTTTATGTTTCTTTTTTATCCTTTTTTCATTGTTTGGTGCTTCCCAAACCACTTAGGAAGTTTTATTTCCTCATGATGTGTGAGTGTGTGTGCATATTTGTATGTGTATCTGGCTATGTTTGTGGTTTACTGCAATTTTTGTTATCACCATGTATGATATTTATTAGTGTATGTGAGGCCAACAGTGTGTGCATGTTGTCCAAGCCACTGTTGCTTTCAGAATAGATATGTTTCCAGGATTGTTTTCTTATTTCACATTAGTTTTTTTAATGAATTTGAATATCATGCAATGGAATTGCCGAGGCATGATATCAAAGTGGCCGGAAATTAAGCCATTACTGATTGACCTAGCCTATGAAGTGGTGTGTCTACAAGAGACTCATTTGCTTCCTTCTGATGATTACGATTTTCGACTGTACAATTACACACTTTATAATGGATACTCAAATACAAATAGATGACAAGGTGGAGTTTGCATTTATGTTTCAAATAATGTTCCTCATTTCCAGCTTCCTTTAAACACAACTTTACAGGCAGTGGCCTTTTCAGTGAGATTGGACCGCAGCCGTATATGTGTGTGTTCATTATACCTACCTCCCAACGAAACTTTAACATTGCTTGATCTTAACCACTTGATTACTCAATTACCGCAACCTTTTATTATTTGCACGGATGCGAACAGTCAGCATTTTATTTGGGGATCGGACCGTTGTGACCCCCAAGGTAACATTTGGGAAAGGGTGATTCGACAACACGCCTTGAACTTGTTAAACGATGGCTGTCCAACCCGGATGGATGAGTACACTGGCCTATGGTCACATATTGATATTACTGTGACCTCTAGTGATGTGGGTCAGTACATGCATTGGCGCACAGATGATGACCTCCATGCTAGTGACCACTGTCCGATATACATAACTTATGATGGGGGTGGAAACACCTTTACACCAAGTGATGAGATTCGTGGATGGAACATAAACAAGGCCAACTAGATAGAATTCACTAACAAATGTGACTTCAACTTCACTGATGCGGATGGAATGGGGAATTATACAACTATGGTTGAGACGCTGCTAAATGCTGCCAGGGAAGCCATTCCTCAGAAAAACAGACAATCAAAATATAGCTGCCCCTGGTGGAGCAATGAATGCAGGGATGCTAATCGTATGAGAAAACGTGCCCTAAACCGATTTCGACAAAGTCATGGAAACTTACATTTATTGGAACATAAAGAGGCAAACGCAAAGGCGAGGAGAACGATTTGAAAGGCCAAGAAGGAATCCTGGGACAAACTGTTACACATGTTTAATATCAATACCCCGCTGACCCAACTTTGGGGGATTATTCAAAAGTTTTCGCGAAAGGAAAGGTACCAAAGACCAATTCCAGTATTAAACGTTGCAGGGAGCGTGATTGATGACCCGTTTGATGTCGCAAACATTTTGGGACAATTCTTCTGACATATCCTCTTCCCTGAACTACCGACCAAGTTTTAGAGAACGAGAGAGAGAAATAGCACAACAAATCAGCCATCTTTTGTATCGACTAATCATGAGATATAAAATGACACTTTCTCGATGGAGGAATTACAGCAGTCTATATCGAAGTGCGGCAATACTTCGATGGGACCTGACAACATACATATGCATTTTTAAAAACATTTCAATGAAGTACAGTTACAGGAAGTTTTAAATATGATTAATTGTGCATGGTGTACAGAAACGATTCCTGCAGAATGGAAAGATTCCATCATTATCCCAATTTTGAAACCCGGGAAGCCCAGAGAAAACCCAGGATCTTATAGACCTATACAACTTACATCATGTTTTTTTTTTAATAATGGAGAGGATGGTGGCCAGGCGTTTATCATGGTACATTGAACAAACAAATAAGTTATCTACCTTCCAGTGCGCCTTTCGAAAAGGAAGGTGCACAGCATACCATTTGACTAGACTGGAATCTGAGGTGAGAAGTTTTTTTCTACAATAAGTATACTTTAGCGGTCTTCCTCGATTTGAAAAGTGCTTCTAATCTTACATCGAAAGTGGCCATACTACATATAATGCATAACCTTGGCTTTAGGGGGAGACTTATGTACTTTGTCGGGTCCTATCTGGATGATAGGACCTTTCAGGGCCTCGTTTCATAAAGCGGCGTAACCTACGAACCTACGTAGTTGACGCCGATTTTGGCGTAACCTACGCCGATTCCGTTTCATAAAGAAAAAAACGGCGTAAGTACGTCATTGAAACTACGCCACTTCATTTACGTCAAAGCACCGAATTGTTCGTAAGTTACGGCATTTGCGTTTCATAAAAGGGCGTAGGTTATGCCAAATAATATTGCAGGGCCTTGATTTTCGGTAAAAAGCAACGCAAGGATTTGTAGCGTTGTTTTAGTGCTCCGATGGCCTTGAAAGTTGTTTTGATTGGCTTGCTGGCATATTTTGTGAGCCTGGCGACGATATTAGAAGCTGGTGTGATGATTTTACATTGAAACTTACATCAAGAGCATAGCAAGATATTTATGTGAAGTACTAAACTGAAGTATTAGTTGAATCTCTGAAGAATTTGAGTGTCTCAAATACCATGCGGACCACCTCATGACATACATGTGTTTGTAATAATTGATTTATTATTCACTGTAGTCTCGCATCATTTGAGCAATGTTGTAATAGATGGCAAGCATTGTTTTCAATTAATTAACATGATTTAAAAGACTTCTCTGACCATTAGTAGTGGACAAGGTGATAGCGGAATGCTGACTGGCAGTTAGGTATCATACTTATGTTTTTTTCATGGTTATTTGTATTATGGTTTCTTTTGTACATTAGTCACACTAATAATTTGAACATAACATGTAACAGCTAATGGCCATGATGCAGGGAGACAGGCATGGCTCACAATATTGATCTTGAATATTGATCTTGAATATATTTGCTATTTTGTCTTTGATGCATTTGGTGATAATCGATATACATGGAACCGCCCGTTAATTTTTAATTCATCTTTATTTGGAGCTCTTCAACATTTCTAGCTTGAATACAAATTGTTGCATCATCGGCAAATAAGTACCAATTTGCAGGCCCCAAACGTTTTTGAGCTTCAAATGTACTGGTTTTGAATATATCAAAAGACACAAAAAAAATCATAGGCGTATTCAGGGAATGTAAAATGGGGGGGATTTCCTGAAGAAAAAAATATGTTCGTGATTCGTGATTCGCATTATATGCTGTAATTTGTTAAATTTGATATATTGCGCATAGGCGAATCCAGGAGAGAAAAAAACGGGGGGGGGGGGGGGTGGGGCACCATGCGTGTAACGCTTTTATCATCTTACTAATTTGAAGTTGGACCTAATTTGAGGGTGGGTATCGCCTGCCATTTTTGTTTATCCTGAGTGCGCCTCTTCCCAAAAATATGTACAATACCATATGATGCATATTGCATTGAAATTGTTTCTGACGCATTGATTGCACTGCAAACTTCGAAGGAAGTATGCGCCGCAAAACCGCATTCGTAACACCCTCTCCAAAGCAGGAGCCTGGAACCGCCTCTGCTGGACCGTTTTTTCCCAAAATTTTGACAACACGCGCCATTCAATTGTGGGAAAAGTCGCAAAGTTTTAGAACGCTAGGCCTAACGGTTCAGAAGCGGCAAGTGGAAAAACCACCGAGAGGGGCAGAATCTGCCCCCCCCCCCCCGCAGGGAATAGGGTTAAACCCCGTCTATAATTATCCAATGAGCCGGCCTGTGTGTTGTATGCTGTCGGTGACTTCCACTGAGCCGGCCTGTATTCTGAACTGTGTGGCCTCATAACCGTGACGCCCTTAAACCCCGACTATAATCATCCAATGAGCCGGCCTGTGTGTTGTATGCTGTCGGTGACTTCCACTGAGCCGGCCTGTATTCTGAACTGTGTGGCCTCATAACCGTGACGCCCTTAAACCCCGACTATAATCATCCAATGAGCCGGCCTGTGTGTTGTATGCTGTCGGTGACTTCCACTGAGCCGGCCTGTATTCTGAACTGTGTGGCCTCATAACCGTGACGCCCTTAAACCCCGACTATAATCATCCAATGAGCCGGCCTGTGTGTTGTATGCTGTCGGTGACTTCCACTGAGCCGGCCTGTATTCTGAACTGTGTGGCCTCATAACCGTGACGCCCTTAAACCCCGTCTATAATCATCCAATGAGCCGGCCTGTGTGTTGTATGCTGTCGGTGACTTCCACTGAGCCGGCCTGTATTCTGAACTGTGTGGCCTCATAACCGTGACGCCCTTAAACCCCGACTATATTCATCCAATGAGCCGGCCTGTGTGTTGTATGCTGTCGGTGACTTCCACTGAGCCGGCCTGTATTCTGAACTGTGTGGCCTCATAACCGTGACGTCCTTAAACCCCGACTATAATCATCCAATGAGCCGGCCTGTGTGTTGTATGCTGTCGGTGACTTCCACTGAGCCGGCCTGTATTCTGAACTGTGTGGCCTCATAACCGTGACGCCCTTAAACCCCGACTATAATCATCCAATGAGCCGGCCTGTGTGTTGTATGCTGTCGGTGACTTCCACTGAGCCGGCCTGTATTCTGAACTGTGTGGCCTCATAATCGTGACGCCCTTAAACCCCGACTATATTCATCCAATGAGCCGGCCTGTGTGTGTCGGCAGACGGCGGGGTTTTCCGGTGTGAACGGGGCTTCGGTAGCAGTGTCTCCTGCACAGAAGCAGAACCTGCACTCGCCAGCCAACAGCCGGCCTACCAAGAAGCGCAGGTGGAACGGCATAAGGACCGACGATGAAGGTGAGAGACCATGTGGTAAGCTGGCTGGGCGGAGACTAAAAGCCATATAACCCAGGAGGTGTGGCGCCCTATAATCCCAAAACGGAGGATCAATCATGGCGACTGGTAATGTTACTTAGTGTTGTATCATGGCGACTGGTAATGTTTCTTAGTGTTGTATCATGGCGACTGGTAATGTTACTTAGTGTTGTATCATCATCAGTGGCTTCTGAAACTGGTGCTCAAATAGTGTCTGATTTGGTTACTTTCGAAAATGTATTGGAGCACTCGTCTTCCGACCCAGTGTGCATATGTGAGTCCGGCAATGCTTCCACGCCTCATGGGATATTGTGCTGATATCTCACTTGCTTCCAGATTGAAGACTGGTGTATACTGATGAATTGCGCTTATGGGACGATTACCCTTACCCGCCGCCATATGTAGGTGTGTGGGTGCCCTCTGGTTGACTGTAATCTGGCTGTCTGATGGCTTACCCGCCGCCATATGTAGGTGTGTGGGTGCCCTCTGGTTGACTGTAATCTGGCTGTCTGATGGCTTACCCGCCGCCATATGTAGGTGTGTGGGTGCCCTCTGGTTGATTGTAATCTGGCTGTCTGATGACTTACCCGCCGCCATATGTAGGTGTGTGGGTGCCCTCTGGTTGATTGTAATCTGGCTGTCTGATGACTTACCCGCCGCCATATGTAGGTGTGTGGGTGCCCTCTGGTTGATTGTAATCTGGCTGTCTGATGACTTACCCGCCGCCATATGTAGGTGTGTGGGTGCCCTCTGGTTGACTGTAAGCTGGCTGTCTGATGACTTACCCGCCGCCATATGTAGGTGTGTGGGTGCCCTCTGGTTGACTGTAATCTGGCTGTCTGATGACTTACCCGCCGCCATATGTAGGTGTGTGGGTGCCCTCTGGTTGACTGTAATCTGGTTGTCTGATGACTTACCCGCCGCCATATGTAGGTGTGTGGGTGCCCTCTGGTTGATTGTAATCTGGCCGTCTGATGACTTACCCGCCGCCATATGTAGGTGTGTGGGTGCCCTCTGGTTGATTGTAATCTGGCTGTCTGATGACTTACCCACCGCCATATGTAGGTGTGTGGGTGCCCTCTGGTTGACTGTAATCTGGCTGTCTGATGACTTACCCGCCGCCATATGTAGGTGTGTGGGTGCCCTCTGGTTGACTGTAATCTGGCTGTCTGATGACTTACCCGCCGCCATATGTAGGTGTGTGGGTGCCCTCTGGTCAGTGTCCCAAAATTCCATTTTTGCTTGGGTGTCAGAGTGGAAAATTCGAGCAAAAAAAGACCATGAGAGTGGAAAATTATGTAGAAAATGGTACAATATTGATTTCTGTTTTGAATATGAAAAGCAGTTTTCGTTGAAATAATGCATTTTAGTCAATATTTATATCTGAATACCACAATTCATAAGTTGGGAGTGGAAAATTCACTCATAAAATGGGGATTGAGAGTGGAAAATTATTCACATTTGGGTGTCATTTCCCACCCAAATTGACAAATTGTGGGACACTGCCTCTGGTTGACTGTAATCTGGCTGTCTGATGACTTACCCGCCGCCATATGTAGGTGTGTGGGTGCCCTCTGGTTGACTGTAATCTGGCTGTCTGATGACTTACCCGCCGCCATATGTAGGTGTGTGGGTGCCCTCTGGTTGATTGTAATCTGGCTGTCTGATGACTTACCCGCCGCCATATGTGGGTGTGTGGGTGCCCTCTGGTTGACTGTAATCTGGCTGTCTGATGACTTACCCGCCGCCATATGTGGGTGTGTGGGTGCCCTCTGGTTGATTGTAATCTGGCTGTCTGATGACTTACCCGCCGCCATATGTAGGTGTGTGGGTGCCCTCTGGTTGACTGTAATCTGGCCGTCTGATGACTTACCCGCCGCCATATGTAGGTGTGTGGGTGCCCTCTGGTTGACTGTAATCTGGCTGTCTGATGACTTACCCGCCGCCATATGTAGGTGTGTGGGTGCCCTCTGGTTGACTGTAATCTGGCTGTCTGATGACTTACCCGCCGCCATATGTAGGTGTGTGGGTGCCCTCTGGTTGACTGTAATCTGGTTGTCTGATGACTTACCCGCCGCCATATGTAGGTGTGTGGGTGCCCTCTGGTTGGCTGTAATCTGGCTGTCTGATGACTTACCCGCCGCCATATGTAGGTGTGTGGGTGCCCTCTGGTTGACTGTAATCTGGCTGTCTGATGACTTACCCGCCGCCATATGTAGGTGTGTGGGTGTCCTCTGGTTGACTGTAATCTGGCTGTCTGATGACTTACCCGCCGCCATATGTAGGTGTGTGGGTGCCCTCTGGTTGATTGTAATCTGGCTGTCTGATGACTTACCCGCCGCCATATGTAGGTGTGTGGGTGCCCTCTGGTTGACTGTCATCTGGCTGTCTGATGACTTACCCGCCGCCATATGTAGGTGTGTGGGTGCCCTCTGGTTGACTGTAATCTGGCTGTCTGATGACTTACCCGCCGCCATATGTAGGTGTGTGGGTGCTCTCTGGTTGACTGTAATCTGGCTGTCTGATGACTTACCCGCCGCCATATGTAGGTGTGTGGGTGCCCTCTGGTTGACTGTAATCTGGCTGTCTGATGACTTACCCGCCGCCATATGTAGGTGTGTGGGTGCCCTCTGGTTGACTGTAATCTGGCTGTCTGATGACTTACCCGCCGCCATATGTAGGTGTGTGGGTGCCCTCTGGTTGATTGTAATCTGGCTGTCTGATGGCTTACCCGCCGCCATATGTAGGTGTGTGGGTGCCCTCTGGTTGACTGTAATCTGGCTGTCTGATGACTTACCCGCCGCCATATGTAGGTGTGTGGGTGCCCTCTGGTCAGTGTCCCAAAATTCCATTTTTGCTTGGGTGTCAGAGTGGAAAATTCGAGCAAAAAAAGACCATGAGAGTGGAAAATTATGTAGAAAATGGTACAATATTGATTTCTGTTTTGAATATGAAAAGCAGTTTTCGTTGAAATAATGCATTTTAGTCAATATTTATATCTGAATACCACAATTCATAAGTTGGGAGTGGAAAATTCACTCATAAAATGGGGATTGAGAGTGGAAAATTATTCACATTTGGGTGTCATTTCCCACCCAAATTGACAAATTGTGGGACACTGCCTCTGGTTGACTGTAATCTGGCTGTCTGATGACTTACCCGCCGCCATATGTAGGTGTGTGGGTGCCCTCTGGTTGACTGTAATCTGGCTGTCTGATGACTTACCCGCCGCCATATGTAGGTGTGTGGGTGCCCTCTGGTTGATTGTAATCTGGCTGTCTGATGACTTACCCGCCGCCATATGTGGGTGTGTGGGTGCCCTCTGGTTGACTGTAATCTGGCTGTCTGATGACTTACCCGCCGCCATATGTAGGTGTGTGGGTGCCCTCTGGTTGACTGTAATCTGGCCGTCTGATGACTTACCCGCCGCCATATGTAGGTGTGTGGGTGCCCTCTGGTTGACTGTAATCTGGCTGTCTGATGACTTACCCGCCGCCATATGTAGGTGTGTGGGTGCCCTCTGGTTGACTGTAATCTGGCTGTCTGATGACTTACCCGCCGCCATATGTAGGTGTGTGGGTGCCCTCTGGTTGACTGTAATCTGGTTGTCTGATGACTTACCCGCCGCCATATGTAGGTGTGTGGGTGCCCTCTGGTTGACTGTAATCTGGCTGTCTGATGACTTACCCGCCGCCATATGTAGGTGTGTGGATGCCCTCTGGTTGACTGTAATCTGGCTGTCTGATGACTTACCCGCCGCCATATGTAGGTGTGTGGGTGCCCTCTGGTTGATTGTAATCTGGCTGTCTGATGGCTTACCCGCCGCCATATGTAGGTGTGTGTGTGCCCTCTGGTTGACTGTAATCTGGCTGTCTGATGACTGTTGACTCTTGAGTGACTGCTAAGTGACCGCCGGGTGACCGCCGGGTGACCGCCGGGTGACCGCCGGGTGACCGCCGGGTGACCCTCAGGTGACCGCCAGGTGACCCTCAGGTGACGGCGGGCTGCCGCGTGCTGCCGGGTCGGAGGCGGACGACACCCAGGGGGAGTACACTCTGCTGCTGTACCACCTGCTGTGCGCCCACCTGCTGCAGACCGGCCTGACGGAGGTGGGCGCCGAGATGAGCGGCCGCCTGCTGCGGGAGGCGGAGGCGGCGGCGCGGCCCGCCGCCAGCCAGGCCGAACTGGTGCACTACCGGCGCGATCTGGACTGGATCCAGGGCCGGCTGTGGCGGCGCGGCGCCGCCGCCGGCCGGCTGCACGGCCGGGTCGAGGTCTACTCTACCTACATGCGCACCATCACCAAGCTGTGAGGCCGCGCCCGGTGCTGCGATGGTGAGTACTTTGGTACAGAGCGTTACCATGACAGTGTGCGCGCGCGACCCAGGCGTGTTGACAGTGTTGACCCAGGAGTGTTGGTAGACGTGCGTTGACTAATGGCGCCATTTCTTAGCAGGAGGTACTTGGATACTAGCTGTCATTGCCGATTGATTCGGTCATGTTTGCTCTTGTTGGCCGTTGGGTGCTTCGCTGATGGTATAGCAGGTATACCTACCTATGTATATACCCATGGTATGCGGTATACCTATGTATATGCGGTTGTTTGGTGGATTGGTGAGAGTGCCCCGGCCGGCGATGTTGCGCCGTTATATGATAGCGAATCATTGAAACCATGATAGCGAATCGTTGGAACCATGGTAACGAATCATTGGAACCCATGATGCTCCGAGACCTTTGTGTGATACTAATGTTGTTGTCAGCCTTTCGCTGCCAAGCTGCCACGCATAAAAAACAGTGAGTTCTACAAATGTATGTACAATGGTGGCATTGGCACCACGTGTCATTTTTTACATTCTGGTGGCGTGTTTGTATCGGCTGTAGTGTGCCGGCGAGCCATCTGCAGTGGGCGGTGCTGTGCGAGACAGCGATGCTGAGTGTCGGTGCCGTGGGGATACCGGCGAGCCATCAGTGGGCGGTGCTGTGTGAGACAGCGATGCTGAGTGTCGGTGCCGTGGGGATACCGGCGAGCCATCTGCAGTGGGCGGTGCTGTGCGAGACAGCGATGCTGAGTGTCGGTGCCGTGGGGATACCGGCGAGCCATCAGTGGGCGGTGCTGTGCGAGACAGCGATGCTGAGTGTCGGTGCCGTGGGGATACCGGCGAGCCATCAGTGGGCGGTGCTGTGTGAGACAGCGATGCTGAGTGTCGGTGCCGTGGGGATACCGGCGAGCCATCAGTGGGCGGTGCTGTGTGAGACAGCGATGCTGAGTGTCTGTGCCGTGGGGATACCGGCGAGCCATCAGTGGGCGGTGCTGTGTGAGACAGCGATGCTGAGTGTCGGTGCCGTGGGGATACCGGCGAGCCATCAGTGGGCGGTGCTGTGTGAGACAGCGATGCTGAGTGTCGGTGCCGTGGGGCTGCCGGGATGATCAGTGATATTCCATCGTCAGGGTCGGCTGACCATTGTCGCGCAGACGCTGGGGAGAGACGAGTACAAAGGCCGACGCCAGTGGTGTGTGTGTGTGCTCACCGCTGCGTTGGTGCTATGGCGGGTTAGTTACGCAGGTTGTTTGAGGAGCGGCACAGTGTTCATCTGTCAATTGCCACAGGATCGCAGTTCATCGTGTCATCAAACTGCGACTCCAGGCTGCTCCAGCCACGACGTGTGATATTCGTTTATACATAGAAGTTCTTAGCCAAGAAGCATCGCGCGCACTGCGGCATGATGTCATTAATTTTGTGTACATTATTCCGGAGGAAATGAAAGAGAATATAATGTGTTCTGTTAATGTCTGCTTTGAGTGCCTTGTATTCTGTCATGAGATGCATCTTACTGCTGTTCATTCAGCACTTGTAATGACGGGTTCATTGACCGCATATTTGTTAAGCTTAATCGAGGCACTCTTGGTTGCTGATGATCTGTGCTGGATTGAATGAAGATCTATGCTTGATCAAGTGCTCAGTATGTCCAGTACTTTGAATAAAAAGCAATACAGTGTACTGCCAAAAAAAAAAATATATCGCGTTGTTTTACGAGTTGAAGGGAATGCAGTACTTTTTGGCTGTGTTCTATCATGATCATGCTGCTGCTACAGAAATCACAGAAGAAAACAAAACATATAATCGTTCTTAAGTATATTGCTTGAGACATTATTTACCAAAATACTGATTTAATTCATCCACTGACTGTTAAGCCTAATGCAAAAATGAATGACAAGTGGCATGCCGCCTTGAAGGTACGGGCGGCTAGATCAGTACACATTGGACACTCGAACAATTATGAACGCGGGACCGATACAACGCCATTCCCTAAGCAGTAGGCAAGCCATGACACATGTAAAAGAATGCACCAGGTAAACCTCACCGGATGTGACATCTAAACGATGAATACACGTGATTGAGTGCATCAGATCTTATATTGCAGCCTTATCGAGTAGCATCTGCACAGAACGCTCCGATTCATCGGCCCCACGAAGGGTCGGCGTGCGCAGTGGACGGAATCTCACGCGCTGCGCAGAATGGTGCGGCGGAATGATTAGCGCAGCACTCAAACTTGCCAGCGTTGTCGAACTGCCAGTCGGCTGCACGCGGTGGAGACGTTCTTTCTCTGTGCTGCAAGAGGCACGAGTCCTCGGCATCGAACACTTCACGGCAGTGGTTCACGGCTATCATGCACAGGCGGCGACAAAGGCCGGCGAATGCTCGTGGGCCATCAGCCCATCATAGCCGCGATATACAATCATAGCCGCGATATACATAGCTCAATGTGGGCACCGGCAGTCTTTAGTTGAAATGAAGGTCCTGGTTTAAAAATGAATGTAACTACGATTAAATTAAACACAAACCATGCATACACTAGTGTACAAATAAGCACAAAGCCACTGGCGGATACAGACGCTACTACTAGCTACTCTACCAAATGCCGGCGTCTAAAAGGTGGCCTGCATTACAGCCCGCGGACGTATGGGCAGCAACACACAGCTCTCCGTGACGGCAGCGTTCACCTTGACGGCAGCGTTCACCGGTCGGTCATCCTGAGAAGTGCACCACTGCAGGGGCGGCACTGGCGGCACGCCGCGCCCCCGCTGCCGCTGCCGCACTGGTGAGCGCACATTGACCGGGCGCAGGGATCTGCTGTTCTCTGCACTGTCGACGGCCGCCGGGCCCGGAAGCAGCAGCGGCGGCGGCGGCGGTAGGTCGGCCCTGCTAGTCGACGCTGCGCGTGCTGTAGCTAACGGGCCTCACATCCATCTCCATCGCCGGGTTGTCCACTCCGTTGGTGGCGGGCCGGCCGTTGAACTGCAGTGGCCCTCCAGCGGCCTTCTCCGGCGCGTCGGCCGGTGCGCGGCGGCAGCAGCGGCAGCGCGCCACCACCGCCATCACCAGCTGGTCGTACGGGGCCAGACTGCGCAGCGGCGCCGGCAGGAACTTCCAGGAGCGCAGCACCGCCGGCAGCAGGCCCGGTGCGCGCCGCTGCAGCACGTTCAGCAGCCCAGCAGTTATAACCACCGCCACCACCACGGCCAGCGCGGTGTACAGAGCAGCGGCGCCGGCCAGCGAGAGGCCGAACACCAGCAGCGGCAGCACGAGGAACATGCCGAGCAGGTAGGCCACGGCGAACCAGCGGTACTCGGCCGTCACGTTACCCAGCCTGCGCGCCAGCGGGATCGGCCAGCGCGCGAACGGCGGCACGTAGAAGAGCAAGATGGCAGAGATGTTGAAGAAGAAGTGGACGAGCGCGATCTGGATGCTGGGCCGTAGCTGTTTCCCGGAGGCGGCCAGAGCGGCGAGGATGGCCGTCGTCGTGGTGCCGATGTTGGAGCCCAGTGTCAACGGGTACATCCTGTCCAAGGAGATGACGCCCACGCCGACCAGCGGCGTCATGGCCGAGGTGAAGACTGAGGAAGACTGCACTAGGATGGTCATGCCGCAGCCGACCATAATCGCCAGGTAACCCGTCAGCCACGGCATGTACGGAATGTTGGCGTTTAGCGTCGTCCGGATCACCACTGCGATGCTCCCTGCCGGCGGTCGGAGCGGGGGTGGATCAGCATCGGAGGTGCCGTGTGACGCCAAGTAAGCCAAATACGAGTTGTGGCACACATGTTTGCGGTTCGCAAAATGTCTGCGAGGCAAACCCTTGTGTGTGAGAACTCATTAGAACTTATTGTGCATGACAACCAACAAGGCTCTGTCCCATGGTATTTCGACCGAGGAACTTTCGCTCGGCTGTCAATAGTATCGCCAGATAGGCGTGGTGACCAGCAGTTGTTACAGATGTCTCGGTAGGATGTGACCATATGGTCAGATGACGGGTAACGGACGGCAGCACAGCCATCTCCCTGTTTCTCTCCACGGTCCCAACATCCAGGTCCTTCCCGCCAGCCCTCCCCACCACTTACCCTTGAGCAGGGTGTGCAGGATCTTCACCATGAGCACGAGGCAGCCACAGAGCATGACGAGCGCGATCACCAGCAGAATCAGGCCGACGTACAGGTCCGGCAGGCTGGTCTGGCTGAACAGCGAGTGGCCTGCAGCGGACGGCCAGGTCAGGTCAGGTCAAACCAGGCCATGTCAGCTCTGGACAGGTCAGGTTATCCCCAGTAAGACCAGTGTGGAAGCACAGAGATCTTAAGCACTATATCACAAAGACAATGTGCCATGAATATATCCGAAATACGGAGCATCTAAACACGAATCGTATTTACGCTACCACAATTGCTTACTTGACCGTATGATCGCTGCATCGAAGAAAAAATGAATTAAATATGCAGTACAATGTCCGCTGTCCACATGTGTTGACCTAAAGACTGAATGTATCATGTTCTGACGCTCCGCCCCCCGCCCCGCGGCAGCACGCGTCATCCGCTGGCCCCGCGGCAGTACGCGTCATCCCCTGTCAACTCACATCGCTCGAGAGGCACCTTGACCATCCTGGTGACGTTGTCCGGGCCCAGCACCTTGGTCGTCTCGTACTTGCAGTAGTGCTTCACCAGTGATGCGTTGTAGTATTGTGCATCGTCCAGTGCCCAGCCGCTCAGAACCTTCTTATCCGTCTGCGGACGGACAGACAGACAGGCCCGGGTGACGTCAGACTCACTGGTCCGACACACGACTCACCAGTCCGACACACGACTCATTAGTCCGACACACGACTCACTAGTCCCACACACGACTCACTAGTCCGACACACGACTCACTAGTCCGACACACGACTCACTAGTCCGACACACGACTCACTAGTCCCACACACGACTCACTGGTCCGACACACGACTCACTAGTCCCGCACACGACTCACTAGTCCCACACACGACTCACTAGTCCGACACACGACTCACTAGTCCCACACACGACTCACTAGTCCGACACACGACTCACTAGTCCGACATACGACTCACTAGTCCGACACACGACTCACTAGTCCGACACACGACTCACTAGTCCGACACACGACTCACTAGTCCGACACACGACTCACTAGTCTCACACACGACTCACTAGTCCCACACACGACTCACTAGTCCCACACACGGCTCACTAGTCCGACACACGACTCACTAGTCCCACACACGACTCACTGGTCCGACACACGACTCACTAGTCCGACACACGACTCACTAGTCCGACACACGACTCACTAGTCCGACACACGACTCACTAGTCCGATACACGACTCACTAGTCCGACACACGACTCACTAGTCCGACACACGACTCACTAGTCCCACACACGACTCACTAGTCCGACACACGACTCACTAGTCCGACACACGACTCACTAGTCCGACACACGACTCACTAGTCTCACACACGACTCACTAGTCCGACACACGACTCACTAGTCCCACACACGACTCACTAGTCCGACACACGACTCACTAGTCCCACACACGGCTCACTAGTCCGACACACGACTCACTAGTCCCACACACGACTCACTAGTCCGACACACGACTCACTAGTCCCACACACGACTCACTGGTCCGACACACGACTCACTAGTCCCACACACGACTCACTAGTCCCACACACGACTCACTAGTCCGACACACGACTCACTAGTCCCACACACGACTCACTAGTCCGACACACGGCTCACTAGTCCCACACACGACTCACTAGTCCCACACACGGCTCACTAGTCCGACACACGACTCACTAGTCCGACACACGACTCACTAGTCCGACAAACGACTCACTAGTCCGACACACGAATCACTAGTCTCACACACGACTCACTAGTCCGACACACGACTCACTAGTCCGACACACGACTCACTAGTCCGACACACGACTCACTAGTCTCACACACGACTCACTAGTCCGACACACGACTCACTAGTCCGACACACGACCCACTAGTCCGACACACGACTCACTAGTCCGACACACGACTCACTAGTCCCACACACGGCTCACTAGTCCCACACACGACTCACTGGTCCGACACACGACTCACTAGTCCCACATACGACTCACTAGTCCCACACACGACTCACTAGTCCGACACACGACTCACTAGTCCGACACACGACCCACTAGTTCGACACACGACTCACTAGTCCGACACACGACTAACCAGTCCCACACACGACTCACTTGTCCCACAAACGACTCACTAGTCCCACACACGACATTGAACGTCGATGTCGTGAACGGCATGTCCTAATACAGCCGCGGGTGACGTCAGACTCACTAGTCCGACACACGACTCACTAGTCCCACACACGACATTGAACGTCGATGTCGTGAACGGCATGCCTAAGACAGCCCCGGGTGACGTCAGACTCACTAGTCCGACAAGCGTGAACGGCATGTCCTATGGCCTATGATACGATAAGACTAGGTACTGCACGTTACTTACAGTATACATATAACAGTGAAGACGTGGATTTAAAGGAATTAATGCAGTGCACATTGTTATGCCACACATGGCAGTGTCACCATGTGTATAATGTTGAGCGAACATCGATTAAGCTATAGACTAAGCGTTGTTGCATGGTTGACAATAGGTGTATACCTTGACAATAGGTGTATACCTTGACAATAGGTGTATACCTTGACAATAGGTGTATACCTTGATAATAGGTGTATACCTTGACAAAAGGTGTATACCTTAACAATAGGACATAGGTGTATACCTTGACAATATGTGTATACCTTGACAATATGTGTATACCTTGACAATATGTGTATACCTTGACAATAGGTGTATACCTTGACAATATGTGTATACCTTGACAAAAGGTGTATACCTTAACAATAGTTGTATACCTTGACAATAGGTGTATACCTTGACAATAGGTGTATACCTTGACAATAGGTGTATACCTTGACAATAGGTGTATACCTTGACAATAGGTGTATACCTTGACAATAGGTGTATACCTTGACAATATGTGTATACCTTGACAAAAGGTGTATACCTTAACAATAGGTGTATACCTTGACAATAGGTATATACCTTGACAATAGGTGTATACCTTGACAATAGGTGTATACGTTGACAAAAGGTGTATACCTACCTTGATGATAAGCGATGTGAACGGTGATGTAATGACTTTCAGAAGCTTCAGCTTGTGTCCCTTGGCAGTGTCCAGGTTTATTGAGTTCAGAATGGCGTCTGTCAGGTACTCCAGGTAGCCTGAAAACAAGAAAATAATGTTTCATTCCGAATCACCATAGATGATAATTCAACCTACTTAAACGAACTTAAAACTTATGGTGATGTGATAGTTAATCGCCCAAATAAGTGACACGAGTCATTTCTTTACCTTGACCTGTCGGGTTGATGGCCTGTATTAATAACTGATCTGGGTCGGGTTGATGGCCTGTATTAATGACCTGATCTGGGTCGTATCCTCGTATCTCACCTTGATCTGTCGGGTTGATGGCCTTTATTAATGACCTGATCTGGGTCGTATCCTCGTATCTCACCTTGATCTGTCGGGTTGATGGCATGTATTAATGACCTGATCTGGGTCGTATCCTCGTATCTCACCTTGACCTGTCGGTTGATGGCATGTATTAATGACCTGATCTGGGTCGTATCCTCGTATCTCACCTTGATCTGTCGGGTTGATGGCATGTATTAATGACCTGATATGGGTTGTATCCTCGTATTTCACCTTGATCTGTCGGGTTGATGGCCTGTATTAATGACCTGATCTGGGTCGTATCCTCGTATCTCACCTTGATCTGTCGGGTTAATGGCCTGTATTAACACGCGCCCTGGAGGGGGGGGGGGGGGCGAAATCCGCCCACCCCTCCGGTTTTTCGAGGATAGCGCAAAAACGGCGGCGCGCAGCGCCGCCGTTTTTGTATACCTGTTTAAAATGAACTTCCCGCATTATGTAAAATTCTTGGCCTCAGGTAATCTCAGGGCAGGTAACCAGACCAGGTCACGTGATGACCTCAACTCCAAAACGTCTGCAGTAGTTCCACAGCCACAGTTTCACGCCGATCGGTTTCAATCTTGCAGAACTTCATAAGGTCATAGATACCAACAGTTTGTTTATCTCGGATTTATAATATCGGTGACCTAAGGTCAGGTCAATTTTGTGACCGCCAACACGGTTTTATCAATAACTATCGACATAATGAAGATAGAGAAGAGAACACGGTACCAATATGTTTGTCTCGTCGAGACACGTCGCCCAATATGAAACATGACTAACTTGGGTCACCACTTGACCTTGACCTGAGGTCAAATTTATCAGTTGACCTAACCCAGTCACCATGTATATGATTCGAAGCGCCTTGACAAGACACACGCGATGGCGTAAACATTATTGCTTTATCTTTATTAGGTACAAGGTTATTTGGGGGAAACAGTTTTGAAAACAAAATCACCTTTTTGACATTCGATGACCTCTGGAGCCTAAACTATTGACCTGAGCTCAAATCTGAGGACACCTATGTCAATTGCATTTTTCAATGACTTTCGATTGCTTTTTTCCGTTTGCTGCTAACTATCATAGTTCCCGAGATATTTGGGAGTGTTCGAACCGAAGTCTTGAAAACTTGAAAATCTGACCCTTGATGACCTCTGGTGACCTCAATATTGACCTGAAAAACAAAATAACGAAATACTTTCGAAAGAGCTTGTCTCGAGCTATCTAACGTCGTTTCCCGCTTGTCGCTACGTTGCGTGGTTTTCGAGATCATAGGGGGGGGGGGGGGCGAAATCCACCCCCCTCCAGGGCGTGTAATTATCAGAGGCCCTCCAGGGCGTGTGTTAGGGTTAATGGCCTGTATTAATGACCTGATCTGGGTCGTATCCTCGTATCTCACCTTGATCTGTCGGGTTCATGGCCTGTATTAATGACCTGATCTGGTTCGTATCCTCGTATCTCACCTTGATCTGTCGGGTTGATGGCCTGTATTAATGACCTGATCTGGGTCGTATCCTCGTATCTCACCTTGATCTGTCGGGTTGATGGCCTGTATTAATGACCTGATCTGGGTCGTATCCTCGTATCTCACCTTGATCTGTCGGGTTGATGGCCTGTATTAATTACTGATCTGGGTCGGGTTGATGGCCTGTATTAATGACCTGATCTGGGTCGTATCTCACATTGACCTGTCGGGTTGATGGCCTGTATTAATGACCTGATCTGGGTCGTATCTCACCTTGACCTGTCGGGTTCATGGCCTGTATTAATGACCTGATCTGGGTCGTATCTCACCTTGACCTGTCGGGTGGATGTCCTGTATTAATGACCTGATCTGGGTCGGGTTGATGGCCTGTATTAATGACCTGATCTGGGTCGTATCTCACCTTGACCTGTCGGGTTGATGGCCTGTGTGATGAGCTCCAGGGGCAACAGAGTAATCACGGCCATCCAGTTGAACATATCGTGGACAGTAGCGCCACCGAAGGCACGACGGAACTCATTCCGATCCGTCACCTGGCGGACAGATCGGGAAGCTTTAGTACGTGCTAGCTAGACAGAGTTTGCCACTTGGATCCTGTCTCCACTACAATCCGATAGTGTAATTCCAGTTCACCGTAAACGAATTAGTGCCGAATCACAGACGTGCTCTAAGTTCAAACAGCTCCTGATTCCAGCGAACCTGTGTATCACCCTGTTTATCATCACGATCAGCAGCAATTGTTGGACACTGGAGCGACTCGATGCCACCGTGCCGGGACGGGACGGTGGAATTACAGGCCAGCATTTTACCGACTGTCAGCTACGGAGGCGAACCATGGAACATCAACTTTAAAAAATAGTATCCAGCGAAAACAATGTCTTCGTTGGGTCGGATCGGAGTAAGGGATCACGTCCATGATTTATATATATATATATATATATATATATATATATATATATATATATATATATATATATATATATATATATATATATATATATATATATATATATATATATATATATATATATATATATATATATATATATATATATATATATATATATATATATATATATATATATATATATATATATATATATATATATATATATATATATATATATATATATATATATATATATATATATATATATATATATATATATATATATATATATATATATATATATATATATATATATATATATATATATATATATATATATATATATATATATATATATATATATATATATATATATATATATATATATATATATATATATATATATAAAATAATAAAGCTGCGCGATATATAACATTGACAGAATGGCAACCACTGTGACAATGATGAAGCGACCATTCATTAAATGCACCCATTGTTTCCGCATGGTTGCGACTGGCTCTATTTCCGCTGCCGGGACAGGTGTGTTTTTGTTTCACGACCTTCACAACCCGCACGCCAGACCCTTCCGGTACGCTCTGTGTACAGTTTCTGGGACCAGCAGTCACCTGGTCCCGAAACCATCCGACACCGGAGCCAACAGACCCCGGAACCAACTGCGCCGAGAACCAACTGACCTGGGTTAGAGAGACGAGCGTGTTGGTGATGCTGGTGCCGATATTGGCTCCCATGATCATTGGGATGCAGGTACGGACTTTCAAAACTGAAAACGGCGAAAACGTTTGTGTTTATATTGATACTTTTATTTAACTTAAAACTAATTTAAATTGAATAGAGAAATGTAAATTAACAATGGCGAAGTAAACAAACAAGTGCATTTGCAGAAGACTGTACCTATAATCGCCAAAAGGATATTTTGATATCGTTAAACTGAAATATGGAATGTTTTTATCATACTTTCAACTTAAATATGTAAATGCATTATAAATTCATGAAGCACAAAAGTTATTCGCAACGAATCAAACACAAAAAAACGATGCTCTGCCTTGTTTTGACTAAAAAGGCAACTCTATCTAAGCTAAACACGTTTAAGAATCATCCTTAGAAAAGTGAACTGGATACAACTATGTAGCATCAGCCATATCAGCCATATGCAACAAGTCATCCACATCACCCATACTGCCGTGGAGCGGCGCTCAGTCCGGCATTGCCTCCATACTGCCATGGAGGAGCGCTCAGTCCGTCATTGTCTCCATACTGCCGTGGAGCGGGGTACATTGTCTCCATACTGCCGTGGAGCGGCGCTCAGTCCGACATTGCCTCCATACTGCCGTGGAGCGGGGTACATTGCCTCCATACTGCCGTGGAGCGGCGCTCAGTCCAGCATTGCCTCCATACTGCCGTGGAGCGGCGCTCAGTCCGACATTGTCTCCATACTGCCGTGGAGCGGCGCTCAGTTCGTCATTGTCTCCATACTGCCGTGGAGCGGGGTACATTGTCTCCATACTGCCGTGGAGCGGCGCTCAGTTCGTCATTGTCTCCATACTGCCGTGGAGCGGCGCTCAGTCCGACATTGTCTCCATACTGCCGTGGAGCGGCGCTCAGTCCGGCATTGTCTCCATACTGCCGTGGAGCGGCGCTCAGTCCAGCATTGCCTCAATACTGCCGTGGAGCGGGGTACATTGCCTCCATACTGCCGTGGAGCGGCGCTCAGTCCGGCATTGTCTCCATACTGCCGTGGAGCGGGGTACATTGCCTCCATACTGCCGTGGAGCGGCGCTCAGTCCGGCATTGTCTCCATACTGCCGTGGAGCGGCGCTCAGTCCGGCATTGTCTCCATACTGCCGTGGAGCGGGGTACATTGTCTCCATACTGCCGTGGAGCGGCGCTCAGTCCGGCATTGTCTCCATACTGCCGTGGAGCGGGGTACATTGCCTCCATACTGCCGTGGAGCGGCGCTCAGTCCAGCATTGTCTCCATACTGCCGTGGAGCGGGGTACATTGCCTCCATACTGCCGTGGAGCGGCGCTCAGTTCGGCATTGTCTCCATACTGCCGTGGAGCGGGGTACATTGCCTCCATACTGCCGTGGAGCGGCGCTCAGTCCGACATTGTCTCCATACTGCCGTGGAGCGGGGTACATTGCCTCCATACTGCCGTGGAGCGGCGCTCAGTCCAGCATTGTCTCCATACTGCCGTGGAGCGGGGTACATTGTCTCCATACTGCCGTGGAGCGGCGCTCAGTCTGGCATTGCCTCCATACTGCCGTGGAGCGGGGTACATTGTCTCCATACTGCCGTGGAGCGGCGCTCAGTCTGGCATTGGCTCCATACTGCCGTGGAGGAGCGCTCAGTCCGGCATTGTCTCCATACTGCCGTGGAGGAGCGCTCAGTTCGTCATTTCCTCCATACTGCCGTGGAGGAGCGCGGTACTCACGTCCTGATGCCACCATGGAGACGATGATGGAGGTGGAGGTGGAGCTGCTCTGGACCAGCACCGTCACCAAGCAGCCCATCATCAGACCGACCACCGGGTTCGTCAGCAGCTCGCTCGAGGAGAACACTTGACCTGCGATACGGACACACAGATACACACAGTCAGTGGACAGTCAGTATCTGTAGTCCTACGGACACACACACACACACACACACACACACACACACACACACACACACACACACACACACACACACACACACACACACACACACACACACACACACACACACACACACACACACACACACACACACACACACACACACACACACACACACACACACACACACACACACACACACACACACACACACACACACACACGCACGCACGCACGCACGCACGCACGCACGCACGCACGCACGCACGCACGCACGCACGCACGCACGCACGCACGCACGCACGCACGCACGCACGCACGCACGCACGCACGCACGCACGCACGCACGCACGCACGCACGCACGCACGCACGCACGCACGCACGCACGCACGCACGCACGCACGCACGCACGCACGCACGCACGCACGCACGCACGCACGCACGCACGCACGCACGCACGCACGCACGCACGCACGCACGCACGCACGCACGCACGCACGCACGCACGCACGCACGCACGCACGCACGCACGCACGCACGCACGCACGCACGCACGCACGCACGCACGCACGCACGCACGCACGCACGCACGCACGCACGCACGCACGCACGCACGCACGCACGCACGCACGCACGCACGCACGCACGCACGCACGCACGCACGCACGCACGCACGCACGCACGCACGCACGCACGCACGCACGCACGCACGCACGCACGCACGCACGCACGCACGCACGCACGCACGCACGCACGCACGCACGCACGCACGCACGCACGCACGCACGCACGCACGCACGCACACCCACGACGAAAATATAGAATATAGAAGGGACCCACGGCGAAAATATAGAAAGCGAAGTTATCGCGAAAATGTGTAACGGATCGAAGCTCTAAGGGAAAAATTTAAATAAATAAAATAAGACACGAAGTGTGCCTCATACCAGAGGCACACACAAAGGGGACACACTGCCCACGTGCTCCCCCTTATGACATGCGGTGCCCCTCTAAGGCTCTGTCTGGTGAGGCCCTTGTCCGGTTGCATTTTTTATAAGAAAATTCGAATGTATTTTTCACAAATGAAAAGTGAGTTTTTATTTTATATTTTCATCTTAGCATACCACGACTGTCCGCGGCCCGTGACGTATTGCGCGGAGTTTTTGCGAGGAAACATGTTTCAACACCCCTCACGCGGCACGCGCCACGCGCAGTGGTAGTCAACCACATAGTCGGCACTGGTCTCAAACAGGGTAGGTTGGATGGGGCTGCTCAGCAAATAAACCCGCTTGTCAATCGGACGAGCGGTTGCGGAGATATGAGCTCAAAAGCGTGGCCACGGGTTGGGCCGCTCATAATCAGATCTTTCCCATACATCACGGAAGGACGAGCGAGCGCTTCGCACTCGCACGTAACTTATAGGGCCTTGGCTCGTATAACGAGGCAGTGTTTTCAGAAAAGAATTAACATTCTCGTCTGGTCCATCCTTTCTTGACTGGATTGAAGGCTATAGCATGTTTCCCGCACATAGGAGCAATAACCGTCCTAAATTTGCACTGAAAGCGAATTGAAATTCGTCGGAATTTACTCAGCTTCAAGCTGTAAATTCTGATTGTCCATTTTCAAATATACGATATGCGTTCCATTTTGGACCGCTGCTGATTGGTTATGCTGGTGATGCGTGGTGTAATGGTGTGGTGATGCGTGGTGTAATGATGATGCGTGGTGTAATGGTGTGGTGATGCGTGGTTATGCTGGTGACTGTTATGGTGTAATGATGATGCGTGGTGTAATGGTGTGGTGATGCGTGGTGTAATGGTGTGGTGATGCGTGGTGTAATGATGATGCGTGGTGTAATGGTGTGGTGATGCGTGGTGTAATGGTGTGGTGATGCGTGGTTATGCTGGTGACTGTTATGGTGTAATGATGATGCGTGGTGTAATGGTGTGGTGATGCATGGTTATGCTGGTGACTGTTATGGTGTAATGATGATGCGTGGTGTAATGGTGTGGTGATGCGTGGTTATGCTGGTGACTGTTATGGTGTAATGATGTAATGGTATGGTGTGTATGGTGTAATGATGTTATGGTGTAATGATATACCATCGGTCTTAAGCCTTACTTATGTCTCCCGAGAACTCCGCTGATCGAGAATGTTTCCGATTAGTGGCGTTCTTCAAGTACTTCCCGTTCCCAGGGGTGTGGTGTTATGCAAATTATTGTGGGTGTACAAACTGAAATTTATTTTGCCCTCCCCGCACCCACTCCAGCAGCCAACGAAAAACATTGGTGTTTTTTTGTAGGTAGGGGCAGGTGGGGGAATTCGGATCACTACGATGGCGAAAACTTCAATGAGTTTGATCATGACGATGATAAAGCAAATAACCGGTAACCTCATAATTAATGATTAATAAATACTCAAATTGAGCCCGAAATTATATTGTTTAAAATGTTTTCTCTTTGGCAGTGGCGGCGGAACGGTTCTGGGCAAGGGGGCACTTCGAGTCGCGGCGGCCAGGCACGTATTCAGGATTTGTATCAGGGGGTGTGAGGGGGAGGGCACGTCAGTGAACAATCAAATTTCACTTCTCAGCCCAAATGTTGTTGCCGGGGGGGGGGGGGGGGGGAGGAGTCGGTTCGTCAGCAAAATCGCATTTTGTTTTCATCTAGTGTAAATTAGTGTTTGCTCAGGGAGGGGGGGGGGGGGGGGGGGGGCATGACAAAAGTTAACTTGTAAGCACAGGTAAAGATCAAAGTCAGGTCACAAGTCACTATGTGCAAAATATATACGAAAGTCATGCAACATATGTTTAATGGGTTGTTTTACACGTATAATGATATAGTAGCAGCCATTTCAACAACCTAACCTCAAATAAGGTCAAGGTCAGGTCACATAAGGTCAACAATTGAAATTGATTAATCTAAATAAAAGAAAGGCATGTTTATAGACAAGTTCTGTTTCCGAAATACAACGGTGGTATTTATTTGTCTGTATCTGGTCGCTAAAAGCCAAAAACGCAACTTAAAAAAAATACATGAGTTACTTGGGAGCCATAAGTCAGTCAAAAATAAAGATATTGTTTTGAAATTTTGTTTGGACATCTTCCATATTGTTTTATCTAATGCATATTCCGTTTTTTATAATTATCTATAAAAAAGGATTTTGTGGGAATTTTCCTGAGAGAAAAACAAAATGTTTTGTTTTGGGTGTGGGTCAAAAACCCAAAATTGTGAAAATCCGAGATAACTACTTCAAAGAGAATGTAATTTCCTTTCTTTTGACATTTTTCATTTCAAATTTTCAGCTAAACTTGATTTTCTACGGTTTTTCTAATATTTATCGTTTTTCTACCAAAAATTGCATGACATGACGTCATTAAATCGTCATTATCTCCCAAAGTACTGCATCAATTTCATTGATTTTTTTTAGAAGACATAATTGATGTAGCATAAGTTACTGTAAGTTTTACGTCAATATCTATCATAATTTTAAAGTTATTAAGAAAATCCAGGAAGGGGCAGATATCCCCCCCCCCTCCCCAGCGGGGCGCGGGTTAAGTCTAAGCTGCGCATTGTATGTATTAGCGCGGTTTCCGTCGTGCACCAAACTATTGAATGATATTGACGCAACGTCTGGCCTATTGAACGGAAATGCCAGGCCTGCATTATCACGCTTGTAAAGAATCACGGCATTATACCTGCAAATGTGTTTCCATAGATTGTCCTCCTCAAGTTTCCTCCGAATTTTCCTCAGATTTCATGTTTTGTTCCAATGCCTTTAGAAAGAGGTCATGTCAAAACTCACGATCAGAAAAATCGTGTGTTAAAGGAAATAGTTCACCTCCAACATTAGTTTTAAACTGAGATAGCAGTTTTGTAGCCCGTGTTGGGAAACCCCTATATGCAAGGTTTCTTGACTGAAAAGACTCTCCAGCCGAATATATTTGATTTTTTGGCAAAGGAATGCGGTGCTGGCGAAATAATGTGGTGCTGGATCTAGCCCGGGCAGAGGCTATACCATCAGCCAATCAGCTTGCAGCTGGTGCTAGCAAGCGAACCGCCGGCCGCCGGTTGGCACATCTCTAATGCGAGTCTATCCTTACGCGACTAGTTTCGAATCTGATTGGCTGAAGTTTTTTTTTATTCGCGTCACGTCAGGACTCTGACTCAGAGGGTATGTATATAGTTTTGATACACAATAACAATTTACGGCCTTCTGTCCTGAATCGGCGCGATATAAGGCCATTTTTGACAATATCGAAAGCAATTGTATTAAAAAATATAATCAAATCGTGTTTGCGAAAAATTTCAAGGTGAACTATTTCCTTTAATTTGGACCACTCTGATTCGAATGGCCCTGCTACCACCTTATACGTTCCAACCTTTGCTTGTAACCACAGATAACACATCCTAATAACAACAAGTATGTCCAAGTATGTCCAAGCCAGTACCAAAGTTATATTTGTGTAAAATATCTTGATATAGTGCACTGAACACAAAGGGGGACTAATAAAGGAACATAGGGAATACTAGTGCTAACCCGTCCGCTCCGCTGGGCGATTACTGGTGTGAGGTGGTGGTGCAAGCCAGTGATAGGCAATTAGGGATTGATAACCCGTACTACCCGTGACACCTGTCGGTACCTATAATACGCTTTTGTACCCGTCATACACCCGAAGTACCCGTCAAAAACCTACGTAGTACCCGTTGTGCCCCTGGGGAACACGTGATAATCCCGTTATAGCCGGCACTCAACCATTATACCCATGGAACACCTATGGCACCCGTCATACACCCGTTAAACCCGTGAAAACTCCCCGCCGGCTTAGCGTATGTTCATTGATATATGCCGTACCGCATGTCGATGACCTTCGTTTCGCAGTGATTCCGTGGTTGCTTGACATTAGTTGTGGCACTGTAGTATCCGTGGTCGGATCTGATTGGCTTTCGACTGGAGTGAAGCGATGTAAAACTCGTATCCGTAAACTTTTTTTTACGGTAAAATATTTATTAACACCTTTAATGTTAGTTACAGCACAAACCTTCGCCCAAAACTGCACAAACTAAAACTGTCTGTAACTATCGTATCAAATGCGTCGGAAATGTACGAATTATGCACCACTCGGTAGTATCCGTAAACTCGTTTGAAAACCTTAAAATCACGTAATCACGTGCTTATAGCAATGTGGTACTGCAATGTAGAACTGCCGCTTTACTATGTTAAATTCGTTCTGGAGAGACAGACAGACAGACAGAAGCTTATCAAATAATAATATAGATGTACATGAACATCTGGGTCATCGGTCCAGAATACGTAATCCTGAGTCAATTTTTTTTTGCAAATGCTTGGTCGTTTGCAAAACAACAAACCAGGGAAAAAACGTCGAAAAGGTGAATTTACTGATTGAGTGATAAGGAAAACCAGTGGTTCAAAATACCCCGTTCCGATATTTCGGACGACATTAAAGGAAATAGTTCACCTTTAATTGTTTTTTTCCCAAACACGATTTGATTATATTTTGTAATACAATGTCTTATTATATTGTAAAAAATTGCCTTATATCGCGCCGATTGAGGACAGAAGGTCGTAAATTATTATTGTTTATCAAAATTATATGCATACTCTCTGAGTCAGAGTTCTGACGTCACGCGAATTAAAAAAAAATAGCTCAGCCAATAAGATTCTAAAGTAGTTGCGTAAGGATGGACTCGCATTAGAGATGTGCCAACCGGCGGCCGGCGGTTCGCTTGCTAGCACCAGCTGCAAGCTGATTGGCTGATGGCATAGCCTCTGCCCAGGCTAGATCCAGCACCGTATTCTTTCGCCAGATCCGCATTCCTTAGCCACACAATCTAATATATTCGGCTTGAGAGTCCTTTCAGTCAAGAAAACTTGCAAATGCGAGTTTCCCAACACGGGCTACACAACTGTTATCTCAGTTTAAAACTAATGTTGAAGGTGAACTATTTCCTTTAATACGTCTTGTCAACGATGTTCCAATTGTCGCGACATTGACACCTGGTGATGTCAGAGTAACCATTTCTTCTTACGACCAATGGTGAAGATGATCAAAGTCATCGTCATAATTCTCCAAAAACTGACGGATTGTTGAATTCACATTTTAGATCAGTTCCGTGCAAAACAACATTTCAACAACATATGCATGCGGCCGTCGTTTTTGGCGAGCATCGTAGATATCGCGATTTGAGATGGATCGTAGCTCTGGATTTGACCGGAATGGTGGTGGTTCAAATTACCCCAGTGGTTCAAATTCCCCCACCTTCCCATACGTTTACTTCTTTCGGTTAATTGCTCAACACATTGATCAACTGGAAAATTGAAACAGCTACAATCGTCTACACTAAGTATTAAGATAACTTGTAATGTCTTTTTGTCGCATGTCGATGCGTTTTTTTTTTAGTTTGCCGTTTATCGGTTACAATTTTCACATGCAATTTATGTGTCCGTCCCGATTACGTAGTGTCAATCATTATTAAATTAAAAATGTCCTCGTTCGTCTTTCAGTCCGGACGAAATATTGCTTTGGGTTCATAGTACATATCTCCCCAGAACATATATTCCAAAATACGAAGACCGTTCTTCAAAGACGAAGGGCCTGTTTCGTTTCGGTCTGGCAGCGACCTCTATGAGGACGCTGCCAGAAATCACTTTGCGCGCAAATCACAAAATAAAAGCGTCTGTTTATGCAAACTAGATCAACTTCCATCGATCCAGACACACATCGATCCAGACACACATCGATCCAGACACACATCGATCCAGACACACATCGATCCAGACACACATCGATCCAGACACACATCGATCCAGACACACATCGATCCAGACACACATCGATCCAGACACACATCGATCCAGACACACATCGATCCAGACACACATCGATCCAGACACACCTTCGGCTTACACAATTTTAATAGACTTATTTGGAAAAGTATATGGACGTTGAAGTAAACGCACGGGTACATGTGCATCGGACAACTTCCAGCATGAAATAAAATAAGGTTTTAATCAATAAATACTCAGTTTCTGGACAGCTAATGCCATGACAAAGTTTATTCTGCGCTAGGAAAAGTGCGGTCATAACGGCTGGGAAGATTTTAAACTGATGCTTGGCATAGCAATCTACTGCCCAATCATTGATGTGCCTCTCTGGAAAGTTGTAGCATCTGACGATCAGCGAAATCCTGATCTTCAAAAAAGTGTTTCATTATTATGCATTTTGAAACATGTTCTTGATTGTGGGTGCCGAAAGATATATATGTTTGGCCCCATTTCAGCTTTGTGGGTGCCCCGGCACCCACAAAGAGATAGGAAACCACACCCCTCGACTACTTCCCATGTAGTATTTGCCGACAAATGAGATTTATGTGGTGCCGAGCTATTCGATTCTAATCTATGAGGTAGTTTAATCGAAATTCGATATATTTCCTTATAAAAATAATAAATTGTATGAATTCATTGAATAACGCTTTTGATTTATTACTTGGGAGCCGGCCGTTTTAACCCTCGCCCTACGGGAGCTTTTTTCACCTTCGCCCTACGGGGGGGGGGGGCATGACAGGCCCCCTGTTAACTTCCAAACCAAGCAACTTAGAGCACTACGGTAAGAACCAGCATGTTGCCTGTCATGAGAGGAATCTAACAGTATGCGAATTTTAGGTTTCAGCTCAACGGGTGACCTTCCAGGTCAAGTGAATGACCTCGGATTTACCACGTCCAGAACAGCGATTTTGCTCTTCAGAAAACCTCAAAATTAGAAATTGATAAATGTAAATAAAAAAGCATGTTTCTAGACCAGTTTTGGCTCAGAAATTCAAAAAAGGTAATTATTTGTTCGTATCTTGTCACAAAAAAAGAAGTTATTTTAAAAAATGACGTCATCAGTTTCTTACACTTAGAGAGCCATCACTCGGTCAAAAATGAAGATATTGCTTTGAAATTTGGTATGGGTATTGTCATTTTTTTTATTGTAGGGGTCAAAAACCCAAAATTTTGAACATCCGACATTGCCATTTTAAAGAGAATGCCATTTTGTATCTTTGGTGAATTGCGTTTGCAATTTGCTTTAAAACTCTGTTTTCTACGATTTTTCAGAAAAAATCTCATTTTTTACCAACATGACGTCATCAAAACATGATTATCTCACAAACTAATCAACCAATTTCAATTAAATTTTTACAGCCTACGTATCATTGTTGTAAACTCAGTTACCAAACATTTCAGCAAGATGCACTGCATGTGTAAAAAGATATTCAAGAAAACCCTCAGGGGGGCCTGTCAGGCCCCTCCCCTGTAGGGCGAGGGTTAATCAACATATAGATATCAAAAAGTTGCCTGGCATTTCCAGCACCACTTTCACTTTCCGGTTCATCGAATCCACCGTGACCGATGGACGTATACAGACACATATCCAGATCAATATATACAGCATAGAGATACAGCACCCTGTCTCGCTGGAAAGCACTCGGGGATGTAGGAACATCACGAAAAGTGTGTGTGTGGGGGGAGGGGAGGGGGGGCTGTGGATGGGCAGTGAAACTTGATCTCGTCTTGAGAGAAACCCAACCCCATGTGGAAGATTTCTTTGGATATTTGGGCTCTTCTCGTCTTGGTGCATTTTCTGCCACCATTTGTTTTCTCCAAGCGAAATAAAATATTATAGCCCAAAATTTGGCCGAAAAATGGGGGGCATGCCCCCCCCCCCCCCCTGTTCCTACGCCTATGTGTATGTGCCACTTACTGGCTGTCCGTCCGCCAACCAGTCGGAACGCCTGTGAGAGGAAGTCCAGGGAGCAGATGAAGAGGTACAGCAACGCCAGCAGGGTGATGAACTTGAGGATGTTGATCACCACTCGCTGCACCTTCTCGCTCGTCGTCATATCTGCCGATTACATGCTATGTCATGCTATCTTTTGTGTATTGATGTGTGCTGTCATGTTATATTTGAACTTTTGTAACAAGTGCTTCCCAGCTGAGCAGTTATAGCATTTTCATATTCAAGTAAATATGAACGGAACAACGGAAAAAAACATCTACGTCTAAAGCAGCTCCAACTTTGTCCTCCTTTACGTAAATCTGCGTAAATCTCACTGGTCAGTGGTCTCCAGTGACCCGAACTTACCTGACCTGACCCAGACCTGACCTCTGACCCATCGCGCTACTCACCTGCCCAGGGCTTGCCGGTTGGCTGCAGGTCGGGCAGTGCCCACGGGTCGTCCTCCACCATGGGCATATCATCGCCTATCGGCAGCTGAACGCTGGTGTCCTGTAACAACGACACGATGGTTGTTCAGTCAGAGCTCAGCAGAGCCCGGGCTGCTGCTGCACCTACATCACTGGCCTCATGCACTGGCCTCTGTACCTACATCACTGGCAGGCACATGCCGTGAAGTTGGGGTCAATACAACTTATAGAGGCACATGCCGTGAAGTTGGGGTCAATACAACTTATAGAAGCTTGTAGAAGGTCAATCAATAGAAGCCTGTAGAAGGTCAATTAACAACACTTATTATTATGAAAGCTGTTGTTCATCGTCATTGGAACCGGCAGCCGGGAAATAAAATATAGGTACACATCTCACTTGTGTTGCAAGTCCTTCCAAAACGACTTTATTTCAAACAAGTAAAATGATCGATCAAATGTTCAAATTTGACTTTCAATATTACTTCGAGTCGAGGCCACATACCTTCAAAACAGTAATTATCGTGTTTAATTTTTGCTTCACCAGCGAGGGAATATTGTGTAATTGATAGGGTCAGGGAGTTCTGCCCATTATGATAGGGTCAGGGAGTTCTGCCCATTATGATAGGGTCAGGGAGTTCTGCCCATTATGATAGGGTCAGGGAGTTCTGCCCATTATGATAGGGTTAAGGAGTTACTGCCCATTATGATAGGGTCAGGGAGTTCTGCCCATTATGATAGGGTCAGGGAGTTACTGCCCATTATGATAGGGTCAGGGAGTTCTGCCCATTATGCGGTTTAAAATGTTATTATCTTTGAGAGCAAAACACCGAATGTTTGACTGCTTCCCAAATAAGCATAATGTAGACGAATCAGGCAGTTGGAAACACGCTCATCACGGTTAAATCTTCCCGCCATGGGGAAATCCTACTACTCGCTGACCTTCGCGGACTACTATGGCAAATTTATTCCACAAGATGTGTTACGCCGATACATTATCACATCATCAATCTCTGTTTACGGGAACGGTACGGGAAGCTTATGTTCACTTCAGTTCACGGCGCCTCCGCCGATCGACGCCGCCGGCTTCGAGAAGTTTGGCGGAGGCCACCGCGCCGAGTGTTCGTCCCTGAAGGAAACCATAATCTTCATGCCATCGAGCAGGCGCTTTCTGCGAATAAAGTGGTCCGACGGTGGCCTAAGGGCATACACACTGTTATCCGAAATCGCTTATCATCTCTGCCCACCGCTGCCACCGAAGAGCCTGAAAGCAGCAGGCGGCGGTTATGAAACCATTCGGTCGTATGTCTTCAACAGATCGAACAGTGAATGGATGCGGCTGCCGAGACAGGACGCAGCAGGCGCCGCTCGCCCATGTCCTATTCCGATGTCCGAGTGATGAATGGGGTCTGTGGCTCCCACCGCCTCACCAGTTCGGTGACTCTCCAAAAACCGTAGGTCACACAACCTCTCCGCTTCGTTTCAGTGAGGAAAACGCCACGCCGGTGTCACCATGGTGGTGGGACGGTGGCCTGGGCTCTCGAAGCGGCCGAGTCCTCGGCGACCTCGCTGAATTCAAAAGTGAGGAGTCATCGAGACACGGCCCCAGCACGAGGAAACCACGTGAGTATCACGTGGACGCGTGGCTCCACTGGCCTCACTGGACCGGGACATATATAAGCAGGTGATTGGCAGATGAACCTGCCGTCTATATTTAGCATGCTGCATTAAATAGCTGGATGGCCGGTTCACGAAAGAAGGCTTGTTGCCATGCGCATGAAATAGCGGAAACTGGTAGATTTCGCACAGCTCAATATAGCAACAATAACTGCAATGGCTTTGATCTCACTTTCTCAATTAAGTACGGATCTACTGTTTAACCCTCGCCCTACGGGAGCTTTTTTCACCTTCGCCCTACGGGGGGGGGGGGCCTGACAGGTCCCCTGTTAACCCGCGCGGCGCTGGGGTCTCCATCCGAACGTCCGGTGCTGGGGGGTAAATTTTACCCCCCCCCCCCTCGTATCTTCCGAACCAATAACCGCAGCGAGACGCGCAAGGCGGCGATCGAAAGCTCTCAGTGAGTAGAATCTAACGCATACCCGAAATTATTTACATAAGGTCACATGTCAGGTCACGGTCAGGTCAAGTGTCAAAATTTAAGTATTTGGGTTTTTGGGCTCTACTTTCCATCCAAAGCCTTGTATTGCAACTATTATCTCACAAAGTGCTCCCAAATGTATAATGCATCTCCCGCATAAGTAAAAGTGAAATTTTAAGCAAAGGTCAAGGTCATGTCACAAAAGTTCACAGGTCTACGAAAGCCATGCGACACATGTTGTATGGGTTATTTTACACGTATAATTCGATAGAAGCAGCCATTTTCACAGCCTGACACCATATAATCGCCCTCAGGTCAAGGTCAGGTAACAATAAGGTCAAAATTTGAAATTGATTAATCTAAATAAACATTGCATGTTTTTAGACTAGTTGTGTCTTCGAAATACAGTGGTGGCATTTATTTGTCTGTATCTGGTCAGTAAAAGCCCCCCAAAAAACTCAATTAAAAAAAATAACGTCATGAGTTACTTATTCTTAGAGAGCCATAAGTCAGTCAAAAATATAGGAATTGCTTTGAAATTTGGTTTGAACATCGTTCATACTCGGTTCTATAATATATCGTCCGTTTTTTTTTAAAATCTTCAAACAAAAAACTTTTGTGGAAATTCTTCCCCAAAAATAAGTTTTTTGCATTTTTGGGGGTCAAAACCCCAAAATTTTTAACATCCGAGATAGCCATTTTAAATACAATGTTATTTCCTTTCTTTTAACGCCTTTTATTTGCGATTTGCATCAACACGCTATTTTCTACGATTTTTCAAACATTTAACGTTTTTTCACCAAAAATGACATGACATGACGTCACTAAAACGTCATTATCTCCTCAAAATTCTCACGTATTTCAACCAAATTGTTACACAAGATGTAGAATTGATGCACCATCAGGTATCGCAAGTTTCCCTTCGATATCTATCATAGTTTTCAAGTTATGGAGAAAATCCGAGATTGGGGAAATTTACCCCCAGCGCTGCGCGGGTTAACTTCCAAACCAAGCAACTTAGAGCAATGCGGTAAGACCCAGCATGTTGCCTGTCATGAGAGGAATCTAACAGTATGCGATTTTTAGGTTTCAGGTCAACGAATGACCTTCCAGGTCAAGTAAATGACCTCGGATTTACCACGTCCAGAACAGCGATTTTGCTCCTCAGAAAACCCCAAAATTATACATTTACAAATGCAAATAAAAAGGCATGTTCCTGGACCAGCTTTGGCTCAGAAATACAGAAAAGGTAATGATTTGTTCGTATCTTGTCAAAAAAGGTTAAAAAAGTTATAAAAAATGACGTCATCAGCTTCTTACACTTAGGGAGCCATCACTCAGTCAAAAATGAAGATAAAGCTTTGAAATTTGGTATGGGTATTGTTCATACTCAGTTCTCTCACCTATATTCCGGTTTTTCTAACATCTTTGAAAATTTTGATTTTGTGAGGATTTTTACAAACAGATCAGTTTTTTTTTTAATTTTAGGGGTCAAAAACCCAAATTTTTGCAAATCCGAGATTGCCATTTTAAAGAGAATGCCATTTTGTATCTTTGGTGAATTGCGTTCGCAATTTCCTTTAAAACTCTGTTTTCTACCATTTTTCAAATATTTATCGTTTTTCCACCAACATGACGTCATTAAAACATGATTATCTCCCAAACTACTTAACCAATTTCAATTAAATTTTTACAGCATGCGTATCATTGTTGTAAACTCAGCTGCCACAAATTTCAGCAAGATGGCCTGCATGTGTAAAAAGTTATTCAAGAAAAAACCTCAGGGGGCCTCTGTCAGCCCCCCGTAGGACGAGGGTTAAATGGTCCATGTTTAAATGTCAGGACAAGAACAGTTTGCCTAAATGTATATCCTTTTAGGAACTTCTCAGTCTCGCCACTCGATCAATATTGCCAATCGGTTAGCAGCACGGCATCGAAAACTCATAGTGGGTGTAAAAGACATCGTGGGTGTACAATACTCTGACTCAGAAACATGTGATCCGTTGTTGAAAATGAAAAATGATGGAAATAAAAGCGCCGTTAGGAAGCTAATAATATATGTAATTCGATATCACCCTTGATTTATCTCTCTGGTTATGACTTTTATAAGGAACATTGAAATGAGGTGCGTCTAGCGTAACCCTTCGAATATAATTAACGATATCATGACAAGACAATCAGATATGAGAACAAAGACCACTGTTTGCTGGACGACCCGGGACAGCACAACAGCTTACATCGAGCCGACAGATGGCGGTTATAGAACTCATGTCGGAGCTCAGAAAAGGTTCAGATTGACATAGCTTTCATGTCGCGAAGAACAAACCGCGCCTTTGCATGTGAATCGTCCACTTGGCTTTCAGTCACAGTTACTTTCATTATTTTGCACGAGTGATTATTGGTATCACATAAGTCAGTAACAGCGAAGTGTTTATCATAGAGGTCGTTTGCAGTCTCTCGAAAACGAAGTCAGGCGCTTGACCCGGCCATATTTGCTAAGGACTTTTTTGCTGGCCTGCTAGATACCTGTCCGGATCGCCAAGAGCCTTCCTCTAGAGTCACGCATCATGTTTTTATGAAGACACTCTCATCAACTTACACCCGGATGCTCTTGAATGAAGATGTCAGAGCCTGGCCTGGTTAATAGTCACAAGGTTAGCGTGCAGTGAAAGCTATCTGAAACGGAGTTTAACTATTGGAAATTTTTACCATGCACGTTTCCAGTAACTCGTATTTGAAACAACATCCCCATGTTGTCATATACGTGGTCATATGAACAGACAGTGGTGTCAAGAGCTCCGCCACGTTCCGATTTTTTTTTTGGGGGGGGGGCAAAGGCATTCCGAAGTCGATTATTTCCATGCAACGCCCATAGGCGTAATGTTAAAAGTCTACCAAATTGGAAGGGGGACACGTCCCCCTCCCGTCCTCCCTGTGGCGGAGCCCCTGAGTGGTATTTTAGCAAGGCAGGTATATTAGCAAGGCAGCTTCACCCGCAATGCATGCAATGTCCCAGCTGCGACGCCAGGCTACATTAACGCCAGGCTACATTAACGCCAGGCTACATTAACGCCAGGCTACATTAACGCCAGGCTACATTAAAGGGAACAGGTCAGATGCGACTGACCACAGTAAAGGCCAGGCTACATTACAGGGAACAGGTCAGATGCGACGCCAGGCTACATTAACGCCAGGCTACATTCAAGGGAACAGGTCAGATGCGACTGACCACAGTAAACGCCAGGCTACATTACAGGGAACAGGTCAGATGCGACGCCAGGCTACATTAGCACCAGGTTACATTAAAGGGAACAGGTCAGATGCGACGCCAGGCTACATTAACGCCAGGCTACATTAAAGGGAACAGGTCAGATGCGACGCCAGGCTACATTAACGCCAGGCTACATTAAAGGGAACAGGTCAGATGCGACTGACCACAGTAAACACCAGGCTACATTACAGGGAACAGGTCAGATGCGACGCCAGGCTACATTAACGCCAGGCTACATTAAAGGGAACAGGTCAGATGCGACTGACCACAGTAAACGCCAGGCTACATTAAAGGAAACAGGTCAGATGCGACGCCAGGCTACATTAACGCCAGGCTACATTAAACGGAACAGGTCAGATGCGACGCCAGGCTACATTAACGCCAGGCTACATTAAAGGGAACAGGTCAGATGCGACTGACCACAGTAAAGGCCAGGCTACATTAAAGGAAACAGGTCAGATGCGACGCCAGGCTACATTAACGCCAGGCTACATTAAAGGGAACAGGTCAGATGCGACGCCAGGCTACATTAACGCCAGGCTACATTAACGGGAACAGTTCAGATGCGACGCCAGGCTACATTAACGGGAACAGGTCAGATGCGACGCCAGGCTACATTAACGCCAGGCTACATTAACGGGAACAGGTCAGATGCGACGCCAGGCTACATTAACGCCAGGCTACATTAAAGGGAACAGTTCAGATGCGACTGACCACAGTAAACGCCAGGCTACATTACAGGGAACAGGTCACCTTGTCAATGGGGGTTTTAGTTGAGATAGCCAAGCTGTTCTCCATGCTCGAAAATTGACTGGAGAAGTTTTCACATCTTCATAGAAACCCCTTAATTAATTAAAATTGGCTTACCGGAGTCCTAGAAGCCGGAACGAGTATATATCGTGACTCCCATTGCTGATTGGCTGATTTGACGTATGATTATGACGTAATGATGAAGTATGGCTTGGGGAATAAGTATTATAAACATTTAAATATATAGCGCTGGACAAGAACATGCTGTTTCAGTACCTTATTACCTTCATTGCACGAATGAACTTTGAGAGATATACCGTGATTGTTGCTAAAATCGTCTATAAACACTTTCTCAGCAATATTCTTAGTGAAATTATACGTCACGCGCGTGCAGATGTCGTCACGATAACATTGCGTGCTTCTTAGCAATCTGATTTCGCATTAATTCACTCCATTCAGAGGAAAATCTGAATTGGAACCAAATAACTGGCATTATAATTTGTTTTTTCCGTGTCCATATACATTTTTATGGCTTACTAGTAGCATGCTAATACATTTCTAGCTTCTGTCAATCATTTCTGAGTTTTGTTGAGTTTTTTTTAGGTGAACGGTTTCTTAGGATTGGAGTTGCAATTTATGCAAGTCACCGGCAGGCGCAGTTCGTACAAATGCGACGATCGCTGCAATCGCAAGCACTGGTGGATAATTCCGGTGTTAAACAGGGAACATCACACTTTGAGCTAGTTGCTCTTTGTAATTTGTATTGGGGAGATTAAAGTTGTCGTGGTTTAGTTCATTCGCTGATTGGTCCTCCGGTTGAAATGATTTCACGATTTCACGTCATAAGCTCGAAATAGCTGACCCAGACAGAGGCTTTTTTACAGTATTGATCGATGTTCGAGAGACCTGCTCTGCAGCATAATTGCAGGTAATGTGTTCTGCAGCTTCATTAGTAGCAACATACATTCAACATTTTGTACGCCATTAAAACGTGTTTCTGAATCTTGTGAGGTGGTACTGCCTTCTTTTTTCTTCAAATTTACTTATGAAAGCTACAAGCCACTATCACACTTTTCTATTTGACATTGTATCGGTATGAAGCCGTACGGCGCGGTACGATAAGGCACGACACCGTATATCACACCAACAGCAACAACACGACTTCACGCTCAGCGCATGCCTTCAGCGCGGTTTCCAGTCACGTTCATCGCAACCAGCATACCCGCTTTGTCCCGCAGTGCGTCATGGCACTGTCGGACTTAGCAACTTGCGGAAATGTGGAGTTTTCTGGACGGGAGATGACATGGCAAAGCCCGCTGCCGGCAGCCGGTTCTGAGTGAGAGATGGCCGGTGGAGTTTCCAAGCTGCGGTCATCGGCCGGGCCAGTTTATGACGGGGTTTGCCGGCCGAGCGAAATGCACTGCAGTACAATACACAATCAGCCAGAGTACACAATCAGCTAGAGACGATTGTACCGTTCCCAGTGTTTAACCTAACCAAGCATTAATTTTGGTTAAAGAAGCTTCCGGAGCTATCGCCAACTAACCGAAACCATCCAACAAATTGACAGATTCTCAAACAGTGAGATCCGCAGCTGCCGTGTTACTCTGAAAAAGGTATGACGCATCACGCATCCTCAAGTGTGACTAATCGATCCGTCCGTATGTTTGTCTGTCTAACACTGAGGCAATCACGTGGTGTTCAAGTGCTCCACGCTTCTGTGCATGGCCTCTGACTGTTATCGTCTCATGACAATACAGCCACCACAGGTGAACTGGTTCATCATGAATTGCCGAGACGGAAAGTTGATTTTTCATTCATGCTGTGTGACACCGGCTGGCTGTCCCCGGCTGTTGATATGGCTGTATATAATGGCTGTGACACCAGCTGTTGATAACGCTGAAACATGGCGTTAATGTGATGGCAGAGCCAGAGGTGGAGAGCCAGATGTGATGGCAGACCAAGAGGTGGAGAGCCAGATGTGATGGCAGAGTCAGAGGTGGAGAGCCAGGATGTGATGGCAGAGCCAGAGGTGGAGAGCCAGATGTGATGGCAGAGCCAGAGGTGGAGAGCCAGGATGTGATGGCAGAGCCAGAGGTGGAGAGCCAGATGTGATGGCAGAGCCAGAGGTGGAGAGCCAGATGTGATGGCAGAGCCAGAGGTGGAGAGCCAGGATGTGATGGCAGAGCCAGAGGTGGAGAACCAGGATGTGATGGCAGAGCCAGAAGTCCCATAACCCGCGCCCCGGTGGGCCTCTGAGACAACTTCGCCCTGTTGGTGGGGGGGAGGGGAGGGACCCCCCCCCTCTAACTCGAAAACTAACTAGGGCTAGAAAGACGCGGAAAAGGCGTTCGAAAGCTCTCGACAAGGATATTAGAAGTTACTTCGGGTATTGTTTGGTTCAGGTCAATTTTAAGGTCACCAGAGGTCATCAAAAATAATATTTTCCAGCTTTAGGACTTCGCTTCGAACAGCCCCAAATATCTCGGGAACTATGATAGCTAGGCACAAACGGAAAAAAACAATTGAAAGCTCTAGAAAAATGAAATCGCACATGGTGTCCTCAGACTTTAGCTCAGGTCAATAGTTTAGGCTCCAGAGCAGGGCCTCCCGTAAGTAAGGAACTGGGTGGGCAAATGTCCACGAGAATTTGCCCACCCAGTTATTAACCATAAAATTACGGGCATCCGTAATCTCCCGTCCCCTCTCAGTGACCAAAAAGAAGAAGAAAACATTCTGGCATCGGTAGTCGATTTGTCCTGTTTGGAAGCATTTGGATGCTCATGGAAAGACAATAAACACTCCACGCCAAATCGGAGTCCATCACAGAGAAAACCTACGGATTCGAGTCATTATTCTAGTCATTCATTATGATCTGGGTAGATGTTACCCAGATATACACAGCACAGTCGCTGCTATACTAACTGTTGCACTGGACATCCCTCATTACTCTTAAATTGTTTTTAACACTGTTTTGAGAGACATAATGATAATAAGTGTTAACCTTATTCTCATTGTGCCGAAAAAGATGATGCAAAAAATGGCTGATGAAGGCGCAAGCCCAAAGCTTCGATATATCTTGTTTTTCTTTTCTAAATAATCTTTCGGCACAATTTTGTAAAGTTAACGTTTAATATTATCCCTAATTGCTGTGTGATTTGGGGAATTTTCTGAGTTTAGATATAATAGAATACCTAAATATGGTTCATCGTGTTCCCGTCATTTTGTATTTGTATTCACGATCTCAGCGCCTTTGCATGCAAGGCGGTTTATTCCAGCAGTCAGGTTAAAGGGAGATAATCATCTTTTGATTTTGTTAGCAACCATTTATTTGGCTACCGTTATGGTATTAACCCTCGCCCTACGGAAGCTTTTTCACCTTCGCCCTACGGGGGGCTGACAGCCCCCCCTGTTAACTTCCAAACCAAGAAACTTAGAGCAATGCGGTACGAACCAGCATGTTGCCTGTCATGAGATGAATCTAACAGTATGCGAATTTTAGGTTTCAGGTCAACAGGTGACCTTTCAGGTCAAGTGAATGACCTCGGATTTACCACGTCCAAAACAGCGATTTTGCTCTTCAGAAAACCTCAAAATTAGAAATTGATAAATGTAAATAAAAAGTAATGTTCCTAGACCAGTTTTGGCTCAGAAATACATAAAAGGTAATTACTTGTTCGTATCTTGTAAAAAAAAGTCCAAAAAAGTTATTAAAAAAATGACGTCATCAGTTTCTTACACTTAGGGAGCCATCACTCAGTCAAAAATAAAGATATTGCTTTGAAATTTGGTATGGGTATTGCCCATGCTGAATTCTCTCACATATATTCCGCTTTTTAACATCTTTGAAAATTTTGATTTTGTGGGGATTT